>PVKC010013688.1:0-23573 GCA_004027635.1 Crocidura indochinensis | reverse complement strand
ACCACTTTGCTGTGAAACAGTGACAAGTGGGGAATATCTTTAACAAACCAACAGGCAGTTTCCACTTATGATTTCTTAAATAGAATCATTTGCTACCTCATTACCTCATGGATTAAGAAAGCCCCAACCTAACTGTCTTAATATTTTATTTAATTTCAAAGACAGAAAAAATTCAAACTTGTGCAGTGATACTTTTGCATTTTAAAATCCTTATTTTTAAGCTGATCCATCGGCTGGTTGAAAGTTCAAGGAAGAATATTCCATGATAAGCAAAAAATATGTGAAATTTTTATTTCAATTTTTCCAAATTAGACTTGCTTGGAACACAGCCACATTCTTTATGTATAGTCTGTGTTGCTTCTGTATTATGTCTGTGGAGTTACATAGCTGCAACAGAGACTATAGGGCTCACCAAACTGGAGAATATTTACTATCTACTCTTTACAGAAAACACTTACCAACTCCAGATCTATGCTTTTGAGGCTGCACAATTTAGAATCTTAAAGTCACTCACTCAATTTAGTAACCTTCATGGAAGTCATGTTGAATAAACTTTTTTCAGATATTAGGGAAGGTAGAAGAGACCGAATCAAGTATTGCATGAACTTCATACTTTTTCACATGGCCAAGTGTTTCACTTTCTTCACTATGCGTTTACTTATATATATAATATATTATATATATCTTATGGTTTCAGGTCTGATATCAAGGTCTTTAATTCATTTTGATTTGACCTTCATGCATGGTCTTAAAGAGAGGTCTGAATTCACCTTTTTTTTTTTTTTTTGGTTTTTGGGCCACACCCATTTGGTGCTCAGGGGTTACTCTTGGCTAAGCGCTCAAAAATCACCCCTGGCTTGGGGGGATCATATGGGACGCTGGGGGATGGAACCGCAGTCCTTCTTTGGCTAGCACTTGCAAGGCAGACACCTTACCTCTAGCGCCACCTCTCCACCCCCCTGAATTTGCCTTTTTGCATGTAGTTGACCACTTTTCTATACAGCACTCATTGAAGTGTCTTTCCTTGCTCAACTTTGTATTTCTTGCCCTTTTATCAAAAGAGTAATTGATTGTGTATCTGTGGATTAGTCTCAGAATATTCAAGTCCATTCTACTGATCTTAGGGTCTCCTTTATTCAAATAACATGCCGTTTTAATGACTACTGCTTTATAGTACACTTTATGGTTGGGAAAAGTGATGCCTGCCAACTTTCCCCCAAGAATTGCTTTAACTATTCATAAACATTTATTGTTCCATATTTGAATTTCAAGATTGTTTGATCCACTGCTTTAAAAAATGTCATGGATATTCTTATACGTATTGCATTAAATCTATATAATTTTTCACTTATATATTTAAAAAGTATCGATTAAGAGTTGAATTCAGTAATGAATATTAGTAGAGTTTGAAAAGCTCTGCACTTATGTTACTTTTGTAGGACTATTGTGATGAAATATGACTAATGTGTGTCTTGAAACAATAGAACTAAATTCTGCCACAGTTTTGGATAGAAAAAGACCAAATTGAAGGTGGTGACAGAAGGTCTTTGTCCCTCCGAGACTCTGGAGACCATCTTTCCATGCCTTCTGTTATCACCTCTAGAGGTGACCAGCTTGGCATCCTGTCCTTAGCTTGCAATCACATGACCACAGTCTCTCATGGACACATGGATATTTTCTCTAAAATTATGTTTCTATTTTCTCCTCTTGTTTTGTTGTTTCATTGTTTTGCGTGACACCTAACAGTGCTCAGAGGCTCCCCACATTCTTTGCTTAGGGAGTGCTTCTGATGGTGTGGTGGTGGGGCAATGTGATGATGTGGTGGTGTTGGGTCCTCCTGTGCTACACATGGTACATGCTTTGCATGTGCTCAGCCCTTTGTGTTATCTTTTCTCCTTTTGTTTTAAGGACACCTGCTGTACTGAATTGAAGGTCACCCTGTGTAGTTTGAATTTGCTTCAATTGAACAAGTTACATTTGTGAGTTTCTGAGATCCTATGAAGGGCAGAAATGTTGAAAGGACATAATTCAACCCTGTTCCAGAGCTCATAAGTCAGCTGTTACCTTCCACAGTAAATTCTGAAATGCTAAATGAAATGTGGGAATGGCACCAAGGATTCTTATGGCCTTGAATCTATTCTCTTTGAGAAAACTGATTTACTGTTTTCAGTTACTGCCTTTTTTTTTTCCACCCTCTTTGCCCCTTTGCTCATGATTCACTTGAGACTATCTTTTCTTCTGGATATTTTCCTTCTTGAATCTTCTGATTGCTATTTTTGATAAACCTTTTCTCAATTGTTATTATAGCCTCTGAGAACATTAGTTTGACTTAATTCTTGTGAGTTTGTGATTATTGATTCAGAAACCAGGTTTGGTATATTGGCAGTTGAGTTCTGGCAGTTTCCTCTTTGTATCAACTCCTAGGGGATTTTCAATCAGGTTTAAAATTAATGTTAACAGGTACATTTATTATTATTTTGTTAAATATTATGGTTAAAAAGGTAGATTTGGGGGGCCTGGGAGATAGCATGGAGGTAAGGCGTTTGCCTTTCATGCAAAAGGTCATCAGTTCGAATCCCAGTGCCCCATATGGTCCCCTGTGCCTGCCAGGAGCAATTTCTGAGCATGGAGCCAGGAGTAACCCCTGAGTACTGCCGGGTGTGACCCAAGAACAAAACAAAAAACAACAACAACAAAAAAAAGGGTAGATTTGGGGCCAGAGAGATAGCACTACAGTAAAGCATTTGTCTTGCACATCCCACATGGTCCCCGAGACTGCCAAGGGTGGTTTCTGAGTGCAGAGCCAGGAGTAACTCCTGAGTGCTGCTGGGTGTGACCTACCCCACCAAAAAGGCCAGATTTTTCTTTTTAGAAATCTGTGGCTTCCTCAGCTACAGCTTCTCTTTTCACATGGGATAGTACAGTACTTGGCAAAGTTGTCCTTTCATTTATTTCATTTATTTCACAGGGTGCTCGTGAAACATTTGAGAACTACTACCGGAAACAGAGGCGAAAACAGGCCCGTTTGGTGCTGCAGCCTCCATCTAACATGGTAGGATACCAGCTCTAATTCTCTCACTCTTTTACTCTTCTTTGGGTCTTTTAAACTTATCGAATATATGCTTCTCCACCCCCCTTTGTAATTGCTGTGGGATCACACTTAGGATGCTTAGAGGCTCTGGGGTCACTCCTGGAGATGTTGGGGGGATATGCCATGGATTGAATCCAAGAACTCTCAGGTGTGGGCACACACTGTTGACTTGGACTGCAGCCTTTACCTACTTGCTTATTTTGTTATAGTCAGAGGTGTCTTATTAATGAACATTTGTTGATTTCTATGTGTTTTTTTTTTTCCTGAGTGTTATACACGCCTCATTCCATACTAACCCTATTGCCTGATAGTCTTGGAAACTGAACCTTGAGAAGTAAATTAAGTAAATTTAAATTAAATTAAGTATATTAAAATATGAATTTTTGTCTTAATGTATCGAAGCAAAAGGATAACACTTTTCTTTATTTTATTGCAGCATGAAACTTTAGATGGCTACAGGAAGTATTTTAATCAAATTGTAGGGTAGGTATATATGTAGATACATATGAATTTATATATCTAGCACATAACTTGTAAAACTGCAAGAATTTAGTTTCCTTTGGGAAATAATTTTTTTAAATACCAAAGGTAGTTTTATTTTTTTATGGTTTCAGAGGCATGCCTTATTGATTTTAAGATTATATTATATTATTGGAATGTGCTGTGTCCGAAAAGGTGAAAAATATTTAATTGTGATCTTGTTAAATTTGATGTTTTATTTCTTCATTCTTATTAAATGGAACTAAATAATGAGCAAAAGTAGGCAAACTTTTTCTAAAAGAACCTGCAAATGAAGTGTATTAGACTTAGCAGGCTATAGGAAGCTTGTCACAGCTATTCATATCTTTTATGATTATAGATTGTGTAAATGAGTCAGTGGTACCATGCTCCAATGAAACAAAATTTGTAAAAATAGTCAGCATGCCAGATGAGTTTATGGGCTAAAAACTTGCCACCCTCACCTTTAGTTTATATAATAGTAGAATACAGCTCCCAAATAAATACCCCAAATACATCAACTTTTTTTGAATCGTAAAATAATGAGTTTGAAATGAAAAGGAAATAGGTTCAATTGTCCCCTAAATTTTCTTTCTTTTTTTTAAATTAATATTGTTTAATTTGGATTAAGTTATATCACAAACTTCTTTTTAGTATATGTTGAATATAGTACAGACATTTAAATGAGATAGGTAAAGATATCTTTTAGTACATAATATATTCATTAAAATATATCTGTGGTGTGGTGTTTTCATTTTTATTTATTTTTTGACTTTGGTAATTTTGGCCCATACCTGTTAGATGTTCTGGCACTACTTAAAAGCTAAGTAAGTTAACGTTTTATTGAAATGAAATCCTGAATTTCTGTAGAAGTTTAAAAGATGTTATAGTAAGGAAATTAATTCTAAATCCAAGGAAAATTCATGGAAGTTCTTTTTTGTGTGTTTTTTGTTTCAGGGCAATACCTAGCAGTGCTCAGGGGTTACTTCTGGCTCTGCACTCAGAAATTGCTTCTGGCTTTTTCACAGGACCATATGGGGTGCTGGGGATTGAATCTGGGTTGGTTGTGTGCAAGTCAAACACTATCCCCTGTACTATTGCTTCTGCCCCTCAAGGCAGATCTTTATGGTTGTCAAATTCTGGAGGTAATAATCAACTGTAATTTTTGATGTCTGTGCTTTCCTTTTTTCTCAATATTAGCTTTTTTGTGGTGGAAGATCATATATTACATACAACCCAGGGCTTGGTAAATAGAGCCTACATTGATGAACTGTGGGAAATGGCACTTTCAAAAACCATCGCAGCACTCCGTACCCACTCGGTATGTAAGAGACATTCTTATTTAGAGCTAATGTCTAAACATTCTTTGGTGTTTTAGAGCTTTGATTTTTTTTGTTTGTTTGTTTGTTTTGTTTTGTTTTTTGGGCCATACCCGTTTGATGCTCAGGGATTACTCGTGGCTAAGTGCTCAGAAATTGCCCCTGGCTTGGGGGGGACCATATGGGACGCTGGGGGATCACACCACGGTCCTTCCTTGGCTAGCGCTTGCAAGGCAGACACCTTATCTGTAGCGCCACCTTGCCGGCCCTGTTTTAGTGCTTTGAAACTACCATGTATGTATTGTTTAGAATCACCCTTTTAGATTTCTCCTTACATATGGAAGCTACTTAATATTGCCATACTCTCTCTCAATCACAGAGCCCACTTTTATTGATACATTTTGCAAGAAGACAGCCACTATTACCCCTATTGATTGCTCCCAATGTGTTAAGCATTAGTAAGATTATTTCATCTAGATATCATTTCCACGGCATATTTGTATAGTTGTCTTTACTGTTATCTTTGCTTATGACCTGGGAAACTAATATCACACACTAACAAGTGAATAGGTTTTAAACTTGAGTGGGATGATTTCAGACTCCATGTTATTTGGCAGTATTCTTTCATGCCTAATAACAATTATTTGGAGTTCTCAGTTTTGTTCTTTTTTTTTGGGGGGGAGTCACTTCCGGCAGCACTCAGGGGTTACTCCTGACTCTGACCACAGAAATCGCCCCTGGCAGGCATAGGGAACCATATGGGATGCCAATAGACCATATCTGTTGTGGTTCTTGGGGATCCTATATGGGCATCAAGTCTTCCATATGCTTGGCATATGCTGTAGCACTTTAACCATCCTACTATTACTGAGATAATAACATATAAGATATGAAATTGGAAGAATTATTGCCAATTGAAAGAAATCCAGAAGGCTAAAATATAGAACATAGAGGATCTGGAGCTAGAGCACAATGGCAGGGCATTTGCCTTGCATGCAGCCAATTTGGGTTCAATTCCCAGCTTTCCATATGGTCCCTCAAGCACCACCAGGAATAATTACTGAGTGCAGAGTCAGGAGAAAACCCTGAGCACCACTGAATATGGTTCTCCAAAGCAATATTTATACATACACATATATTGTAAATATACACATATTTATGTTATATATTATATATAACATATATGTATGTATTTATAGAGAGAGAACATAGAAAAGTAGGAAAGTATTATAGGAAGTTAGAATAAAGAAGGTAGTTGTTACCATTCAAAAACAATTTATTATTTAATCAGTAGGTTAAATAATGTGTGTGGGGGACAGTAGAAGAAATTTTAGTTGATAGATGATAGTTTTAGCAGTTTTGATAGTTTATTCTGGAAGTAGATTATAGACAAGAGTCAAGTCATTGAAAATACTTCTGAAATTCATATCCTAGTGATGTCTATTTGTCTTCTCTGTATTTTATGGATTATGATAAATTTATCAAGATCCTTAATCAACCATAAATTAACTTATGGAGATAGGGATCCAAGTATATGACTATGCAGTTCTTTCAGCACAGTTTAAGTCTTTTCCAAGACTTAATTCCAAGATTTAATTTTTGTGTGTCCAGTTTAATTTATTTAACTTTGAAATTTGTTATTTTTAATTGTCTACATTTTTTTTTTTTTTTTGGTTTTTGGGTCACACCCGGCAGTGCTCAGGGGTCACTCCTGGCTCCGTGCTCAGAAATCGCTCCTGGCAGACACGGGGGACCATATGGGGCACCGGGATTCGAACTGATGACCTTTTGCATGAAAGGCAAACGCCTTACCTCCATGCTATCTCCCGGGCCCCTAATTGTCTACATTTTAATTTTAGTCTTATTGTATCTAATATTTATTTAGTATTTTATATACCAAATATTATTTAGTATGGGTATAATATTTAGTAGTATTTAGTATGGGTATAATATTTCGAAGTTATTTTTTGTTATTTCTTTATTTACTTGTTTTATTTTGAGATCACACCTGATAGTGCTCAGAAGTTGTTTGGTGACCAACTTAGTCATTGGTGTCATTTCTGGTAGTTTTGGGGGACCATATAATACCAGTAATCAATACCAAGCCCTGCATGTAAAACTCATACTCTAGTCACACCTCTTTCACTTGTCTCCCACACTTGACTCTATTCCACACCTGCTTGCGCTGCTCATATACTGGGTCATATTACTCTAGGCTCACATATTTGTGCTTACACTCTAGGTTGTGGTACTTGAACACACTTGGTTGTGGTGTGCCAAGGCTTGCACATGTGTTTGCAATGTACTGGGTCATACTCTTGGTTGTCTTATAGAGATCACACTGCCATTGCTGGGGATTGCACTATGCTGTGTTTGGTGGTGCTGAACATTGATTATGCAGCTTCCTGCATGTAAGGCAGGTACTCTCAACACTGTGGCACATCCTTGGACTTAATTTGCATATTGCAGTTTCTAGTAGTTTTTTTTACCAGGAATTTAGGTAGGAATCCTTTAGGAGGAGGATATACTTTCCATGAAAGCCAATTATAAAGTATGGAGAAAATTGATGGAAAGATATTTTCCCTATGTAGGACTATTTGATATTCTTTTGAGCTGAAGAGTAAAGGGTTAAATACTTCCATTCATCAGTACTTTAGCCTCAATCTAGAGACATAATGTACATTAGTGGTTGCTTAGAGGCAGTTATGTAGAGTAAAGAAGTTATAGATTAAGGGTATTGGATTTCTTTTTGAGGTGAAGAAAAATGTTTTAAAATCAACTGTGGTTATGCTTTGCATGTACTGCAAATATACAAAAAATTAAAAGCTATTAAATTATAAACTTTAGATGGGTGAGTTGTATGGCATGGAAATTGTATCTCTACAAAGCTATTAAAAATAAGTTAGCATCACACACATTTACTCACTGAACCATTTTATCCATTATGAGACAGAGTGGTTGATACCACAGATTCTCATTCTATTTCATGACTCTATATATTGTGTTATATTACCCAGAAAGCAAAATAAAATAAGAATGATCCAAACAATAAAACAATCTTAAAAGTAAACACTATCTTTGAAATATTGTTACTTTTCAAAATATCGATTTATTTTTCTAACTGTTGAGACATTATTTTATATTATTCTTTATGATGAAATTATTATTTTTATATAAACTAATAACTGAAACTTTTATTCCATATATTAATATGTGCAGCATACTCAATGAATCTTTCAAAATATAATAAGAACATCATAATATATGACAGAATTCAAGTTTAGCAATATAGTAAAAATATGATTAAAGCAAGGAAAGTTCATGTCAGGAATACTTTGATAATGAAGAGCTGCTAATATAATGTCATTAAAATGGTTAGTAATTGGGTAAATATCATTCCAAATATTGAAAGGTATTTTTTAAAGAAAAGAAACTGGGGACATTGGTGGCGGGAAATGTGCACTGTTGTAGGGATAGGTGTTAGATATTGTATTACTGAAACCAAATCATGAGCTACTTTGTCGCTATAGCTTATGATGATTCAGTTAAAAGTTCATTAAAAAAAAATAAGGGGCCGGCGAGGTGGCGCTAGAGCTAGCCAAGGAAGGACCGTGGTTCGACCCCCCCGGCCCCCCCCCCCGCCACCGGCATCCCCAAGCGCCAAGGGCAATTTCTGAGTGCTTAGTCAGGAGTAGCCCCTGAGAATCAAATGGGTGTGGCCCCAAAAAACAAAACAAAACAAAAAAAGAATTAAAAGTTTATTAAAAAAAATAAAATATTTTCCCCAGTGATAGGGAAATAAACAACAAAATTATGTATGATGATATGTGGCCTTTATAATCTGTGTATAATACATGCTGGATATTTTTTCTCATTATGTGATTAGTAATCAAAGCTGTGCAATGTATTAGGGTAGTGATTTTATATATCCAACATCCATGACCATTCTGCCTCTCCACACGTTATTGGTTTGAATCAAAGGGCATAGTGAGCATTTATATTTATCTAGTATCCCTAACCAAATTCTCATTAAAATAATAGTAAATGAGTTGAAAATAAAAGATCTATAAAATACCATGTGGTAGACAAAGGTTTTAAAATTTTTCTTTGAGGGCCGGGTGGTGGCGCTGGAGGTAAGGTGCCTGCCTTGCCTGCGCTAGCCTAGGACGGACCATGGTTTGATCCCCTGGTTTCCCATATGGTTCCCCAAGCCAGGAGCGACTTCTGAGCGCATAGCCAGTAGTAACCCCTGAGCATCACTGGTTGTGGCCCAAAAACCCAAAAAAAAATTTTTTTTCTTTGAATTTCATAATTCAAATTAACTACTGGACAAGGGAAAAGAAAATAGTACATTGTCAAATAGTATATATATTTTTATGAAAATATAGGCATTCTAAAACTTTGTTAAACAACTAATACAATGAACTGGAGGAAAAAGCACAAGGTAAGTTATGAGTTCTCCTTCCCAAAGAGCTTGGCTAGCCAACTGCTTACCAACTTACCAACTTACCAGTTGCATGGAAAAATAATACCACTTCTGTAATATTTCACTTACACTGTCTTTTTTTATGGCTCAGTTTAAGTGCTTGTTTCTTGAGAAATAGATTTAAAATGGCATTTGCTTAGCAAGAACAGTTGTATGTATTGATCACCTAATTCTTTATTCTAAAAAGTGAACACACATATTAAGAGCTGTAAAATATTTGAGGTCAGTACACAAATAGAATAACTTTTCTGTAGCAAATAGAAATAATTCATAGATCATATGTAGTGCTGAAATCAAACCAAACCAGAGTTGGCTGCATGTATTAGAAGCATGTTTTCCTGTGCTCTCTCTCCAGACTCAAACTCAGATCTTTATTTATTTATTTATTTATTTATTTGTTTATTTATTTTTTGTTTTGTTTTTGTTTGTGGGTCACACCCGAAGGTGGTGCTCAGGGATTACTCCTGGCGTTACACTCGGAATTCACTCCTGGCAGGCTCTGGGGACCATATTGGATGCTGAGATTCGAACCACCATCCTTCTGCATGCGAGGCAAATGTCTTACCTCAGTGCTATCTCTCCGGCCCCTAAACTTAAATCTTTTAAAAAATAATACTAGAAAATATCTTCACGATTTAAGATATGGAAGGACCTAATTAGCTAGATCCTAAATAAAATACAGATGGCACAAGTAAGAGAAGATTCGCACATTAAAACTACAAGAACTACCCTATATAAAGAGTGGGAAGAGTCAGTTATGTAGTGAAAAATGTTATTTGCCAAAATAGAATCAGTGAATAGCTAATATATACCCTGTAAAAGCCTCTTACACATCCTAAAAATAAATAAATTTCTGTTAGAATTGTAGTTTTTGACCTATTAAAATCTTGACTTCACTCTTCCCTAATGTCAACTGAAGCCAGGCAAGTTTCGGAACCTTTATAGTGAGAATTTACTAGAAAAGCATTAAATACATAGTTTAGATTTATATTTAATGATTAAAATATTTTTCTCTTCATATTTTTTTATTTTAGTCTTACTGCTCTGATCCAAACCTCGTATTAGATTTAAAGAACCTCATTGTGCTTTTTGCTGACACACTTCAGGTTTGTAAATCGTTTCTATAAAGTATAAATATATTGTTTGCATAACTAGTTTTTTCTTTTCTCTCTCCCTTTTCCCTTTCTCACTCTCTCTTATATTTCCTTCCTTCCTTGCTTTCTTGCTTCGTTCGTTCGTTCGTTCCTTCGTTCCTTCCTTCCTTCCTTCCTTCCTTCCTTCCTTCCTTCCTTCCTTCCTTCCTTCCTTCCTTCCTTCCTTCCTTCCTTCCTTGCTTCCTTCTTTCCTTCCCTCCCTCTTTCCTCTACTCCCACCGTCCCTCCTTCCTTCTTTCCCTCTTCCTCTCTCCTTCTTTCCCTCCCATTTCTTTCTTCCATACCTTCAAGAGTTATTCCTGGCTCTGTACTCAGGAATTACTCCTGGATGGTCTATCAGGGGCACTATATGAAATGCTGGGAATTGAGCCCAGTTACGTGCAAGGCAAATGCCCTACCCACTATACTATCACTCCAGCCACTTCATCTGTTCATAGTTTTTTTCCATTATCCATCTTTATTATTATTATTATTATTATTATTATTATTATTATTATTATTATTATCATCATCATTATTATTATTTTGGTTTTTGGGCCACACCCGGTTGCGCTCAGGGATTGCTCCTGGCTATCTGCTCAGAAATAGCTCCTGGCAGGCACGGGGGACCATACGGGACACTTGGATTCGAACCAGCCATCTTAGGTCCTGAATTGGCTGCTTGCAAGGCAAACACTGCTGTGCTATCTTTCCGGCCCCATCCATTATCCTTCTAAGCCTAAATTAGTGTCTTTAAAATATTTTTCTTCATTTCTTACAGCTAGAGGGTTTTTCTCTTTTTCTCATTTTCTGCTCATCAGCCTGATCTTTTGTGTCTTATAGGGAATTATCTCCACTTCCCCATTCTAAACAAATCAATTAATTTACCATTTATTAATATAGTTTTAATATTTTAATAATTCAGATATGCTGTCTATGTGACTTTGGGTTTTTAATGCAGCAAAATAATTTTAAGATTTGAGCTTACATTAGCTATATAATATATATATTATATATATATGCTTATTTTAGGTGTAGAACCTAACATCTCTTCATTGTATATGTTACTACACTATAACCATCTCGAAAGTACCACTATCCCTAGCTTTTAGAATCTGTTAATGTCCTTTTAAATAATAATAATTGATTTTGACAATATAATTTATTGAACTTGTAAGTTTTAGAAGTGGGTGTGATGATTTGTACTTCCTTTTATACTATACTTCCTTCTCTCAGAGGTTTCTAAGTGTTTAAAGAGAGGAAGTCTAGAAGAATTTAGCTGAGAGTATACCATGACTTTTTAAGGCGGAAAATTTTTATTCTGGTTGATTTAAATATTTTGCTTTGTCTTTTAACTCTTAGGAGTTAAACACTAAATTCCAGATGGGAATGAAAGAGTGTCTCATATAATTTCATTTAAAATTTTTGAACAATTAACAACAAAAAGACAATCTTTTGGCATCAAATATTGCACATTGCTATAAGCATCTTCTTAGAAAATGAGCTATCTTAAATTTTGTTTCAGGTATATGGTTTTCCTGTAAATCAGCTTTTTGACATGCTGTTAGAAATCAGAGATCAGTATAGTGAAACTCTGCTAAAGAAGTGGGCAGGTATTTTCAGGTGAGAAATTATGGTTTGTGTGTGTGAATGTGCATATATGTGAACATATTTGTTTATGCATAAAGTCTCCCAGATATAATAATTGGGCTGATGTATGACTTAGAATTTCTTACCATGACCTAGATTATGATATAGAATTCAACAATATAATTAGGATGTCCCAAAGACTTTTTGTAAAATATTCATCCTCAAAGTAGTAGTATCTGTAATTTTTTTTTTTTTGTGGTTTTTGGGTCACACCCGGCAGTGCTCAGGGGTTACTCCTGGCTCCATGCTCAGAAATTGCTCCTGGCAGGCACGGGGGACCATATGGGGCACCGGGATTCGAACCGATGACCTTTTTTGCATGAAAGGCAAACGCCTTACCTCCATGCTATCTCCTGAGCCCCATATCTGTAGTTTTGTTTCTTTGAATAAATGTCAGGTTCATAGCATTTAGATCATCTGGTGTTGTTTTATTCAACTTTTTTTCTCTTTAAAGGTCATCTCTACTCTGTTCTAAATACTTCTGAATAATTTTGGGAGTCATCTGTTGTTGAGGATCAAACTCAAGATATTATTCATGCTTAGCATGTATTCTAACACTGTGCTGTCTCGTTTTACCTGAGGAAATTTCTCTTTATCTTTCTTTTATTTTTTAAATTAAATTAAATTTTAATTATTAAATTTGAATTTACATTATTAAATTTAAGCTTTTTAAAATTTTAATTGAATCACTGTGAGTTACAAAGTTACATAGAAACTCATGATTGAGTTTTAAATGTAAATTATTCATTTATTATACCTGTCTGTTCGCCAGTGTTCACTTCCTTTGAATATCACCAGTTGTCCCCCAACCTACCTCTGGGACAGTCATTGTTTTCCCTCTTGCATTGTTCTAGTGTTCCATTCCCTATTTTATTTCCCACCATCCTAACCCAGTAGTAAGCTCCTGGTAAAGTCTAGTTTTCCTCAGGCATCTTCTCAGAATTTTCATGTGTGTGATGGTTCTTATTCTTTCTTCTCTGCACAAAGAAGATGTGTATCACAATCTAGCTTTTGAAGCTTATTTTTTGAATTGTTATTACAATGTTCATACTATAAGAAAGATTTTCTGTTATACCTCTTTCTGAAAAATGTCCTGTTGGACATTTAAAAAATAGTATCTTTATTTAAGCACTCTGATTACAAACATATTTGTAGTTGGGTTTCAGTAAAAAAAAACACCCACCCCCCTTCTCGAGGGCAATGTTTCCACCACCAATGCCTTCCACATCTTCCATCTCTTCCCTGCTTCTATTAGAGACAGGTATTCTATTTTACTCACTACCGTTGTCATGCTAGTTGTTAGTTTAGTTATTTCTCTAATGTCACTCACCACCTTTTTGTAAGCTTCATATAGTGGGCTGGTCTTTCCAGCCTTTATCTCTGTTTTCTCTTGATATTATTACAATAGTGTCTTTTGTTTTTTTATTTTTTTATTTTTTTTTGGTTTTTGGGTCACACCCGGCAGTGCTCAGGGGTTACTCCTGGCTCCATGCTCAGAAATTGCTCCTGGCAGGCACGGGGGACCATATGGGGCACCGGGATTCGAACCGATGACCTTTTGCATGAAAGGCAAACGCCTTACCTCCATGCTATCTCCCGGGCCCCTGTCATTTATGTTTTCTTAAAACCCATAGATGAGTGAGACTATTCTGTGTCTATCTCCCTCTGACTTATTTCACTCAGTATAATAGTTTCCATGTTCATCCATGTATAGGAAAATTTCTTGACTTCATTTTTTCTGATGGCTGCATAGTATTCCATTATGTATGTATACCACAGTTTCTTTAGCCATTCATCTGTTTGTTGGACATCTGGCTTGTTTCCAGATTCTGGCTATTCTAAATAGCATTGCAATCAATATAGGTGGAAAGAAGGTAGTTTTGTATTGTGTTTTTGTGATCCTAGGGTATATCCCTAAGAGTGATATAGCTGGATCTTATGCGAGCTCAATTTCCATTTTTTTTGAGGAATCTATATTGTTTTACATAAAAGCTGGATTAGATGCATTCCTGCCATCAGTGAATGAGAGTTCCTTTCTCTCCACATCCTCGCCAGTACTGATTGTTCTTGTTCTTTGTGATGTGTGCCTGTTTCTGATGGTGTGATGGTTTCTCATTGTTTTGATTTGCATTGCTATGATGATTAGTGATGTGGAGCATTTTTTTATGTGTCTTTGGCTATTTGTATTTCTTCCTTAAAGAAGTGTCATTCTGTCTCCGTATGGGGTTAGATTTTTTTTCTTGTTAAGTTCTGTCAGTACCTTGTATATCTTAGATATTGGCTCCTTGTCTGATAGGTATTGGAAAATAATTTTACCCATTGTGTGTATGGCCTTTGTATTGTTGTCCCAATTTCCTTTGAGGTGCATAAGCTTCTCAGTTTTTTTTCCATAAACAAATAGTCCCATTTGTTTATTTTGCTTCTACTTATTTGGACAGTGGTGTTTTCCTCCTTGAAAATGTCTTTAGTCTTAATGTCATGGAGTATTTTACCTTTGTGTTCTTCATATCCCTTATGGTTCCGGGTCTGATACCAAGTTCTTTAATCTATTAGGATTTGATCTTTGTGCAGGGTGTTAGATGGAGTTCTGAGTTCGATTTTTTGCATGTGGCTGGCCAGTTGTCCAACACCACTTGTTGAAAAGGCTTTCCTTGCTCCATTTTCCATTTCTTGCCCCTTTATCAAAGATTAATTGATTGTATGTCTGGGAAACATTCTCCAAATACTCAAGTCTATTCCATTGATCTGAGGGTCTGTCTTTATTCCAATACCATGCTGTTTTGGTTACTATTGCATTGTAGTACAATTTAAAAGTTGCAGAAAACTATGTCTCCTATATTTTTTTCCTAAGTGTTGTTTTAGCTATTTGTGGGCTTTTATTGTTCTAAATAACTTTCAGGAGTCTTTGATCCACTTCTTTGAAGAATGTCATGGGTATCCTAAGAGAAATCACCTTAATCTGTTCAATGCTTTGGGGAGAATTGCCATTTTAATGATATTAATCTTCCCAATCCATGAACAGGGTATGTGTCTCCATTTCTTTGTGTCCTCTTTTATTTCCTGAAGCAGTATTTTGTAGTTTCCTTTGTATAGGTCCTTCAACTCAAGGTATTTGAGTTTCTGTGACAGTAATGTAACGGGTTTGATTTTTTAATGTCCATTTTTCTCTATCATTGTTTGTTTAAAGAAGGCAATTGAGTTTAGCGTGTTAATTTTGTAACCTGCCACATTTCTATATGAATATATTGTGTTTAGAATCTTTTGGTAGAGTCTTTAGGGTTTTTTCAATATAGTATCATGTTATCTGCAAACAGTGAGAACCTGACTGTTTTCTTTTCTATCAGTATGCCCTTGATGTCTTTTTCTTGCCTAATTGCTATGGCAAGTGTTTCCAGTACTATGTTGAATAGGAGTGGTGAGAGGGAACAGTCTTGTCTTGTACCATATTTTAGAGTAAAGGCTTTTAGTTTATCTCCATTGAGTATAACTTTTGGCATTGGCTTGTGGTAGATGGCCTTAACTATATTGAGAGAAGTTCCATCCATTCCCATTTATTGAGAGTTTTATCATGAACATGTATTGGGTCTTATCAGATGCTTCCTTTGCACCTATTGATATGATCATATGGGTTTTTATTTTTCCTTTTGTTGATGTGTTATATTATGTTTATTGATTTACCTATATTAAGCTACCCTTGCATTCCTGTATTGAAACCTACGTGGTCATGATTCATCTTCTAGATGAGGTGTTAGACCCTATTTGCCAGGATTTTGTTGAGGATCTTTGTATCTGTGTTTGTCAGAGATGTTGGTGTGTAGTTTTCCTTTTTGCAGAATCTCTGTTTTGCTTTTGGTATCAGGGTGATGTTAGCTTCATTAAATCCTTTTGGGAGCATTTCTGTTTCTTCAATTTTCTGGAAGAGCCTGAAAAAGATTGGTAGTAGGTTCTTTTTATTTGTTTGAAAGTATTTGTTACAGAAGCCAACTGGGCCTAGGCATTTGTTTTTGAGAAGACTTTTGATTATCATTTTAATTTCATAAATACTGATGGGGGTGTTAGGTATGCTATATCATCCTGATTCAATTGTGGCACATTATGAGTCCAACGATTTATCCATTTCTTTCAGATTCTCTTGTTTTGTGGCATACCATTTCTCAAAGTAGTCTCTGATTACCCTTTGAATCTCTGTAATATCTGTAGTGCTCTCCCCTTTCCCCTTTTTACTTATAATTCACTTTATTAAATTTCTTTCTCTCTCCCTTTCTTTGTGAATCTTACTAGTGGTTTATCAATTTTGCTGATATTTTCTGAGAACCATTGATCTTTTTTTCTCTGGCTATTTCTTTGGATTTCTACTTCATTTATTTCTGCTCGGATGTCAGAGCATTAGCACAGCAGTATGATGTTTGCCTTGCACGCATCCAACTCAAGATTTGGGTTTGATCCCTGGCATCTCATATGGTCCCCTGAGCCAGGAGCTATTTCTGAGCACATAGACAGGAGTAACCCCTGAGCATCACCAGGTGTGTCCTAAAAACCAAATCAAAACAAACAAAAAACAGGACAAAAAATTTCTTCTCTAAGTTTTGTTATTTCCTTCTATTTACCTACTTTTGGTTCATTTTGTTTATCACTTTCAATTTATTAAGTTGTATCATTAAGTTATTTCTTCCTGATGAGTGCTTATAAAGCTATAAATTTTCCTCTTAGTACTGCTTTTGCTGTGTCCCATAAATTCTGGTAACTTGTGTCTTCATTCTTGTTTCCAGGAATCATTTGAGTTCCTCTATTATTTTATTTCTGACACACTGTTCGATTTCCAATGTTAAAATTTTTTCTTTGTGACTGTTTGAAGTTCACTTTTAATTTCAGGCATTATCATCTGAATCTGACAAAGTAGTTTGTACAATTTCCTTTCCTTCCCTTCGCTTCCCTTCCCTTCCCTTTATTTTTGCTCTTTATGGCCATACCCTATGATGCTCAGGGCTTACTCCTGGCTATATGTGCTCAGAAATCGCTCATGGCTTGGGGGACCATACGGGACCAGGGATTGAACTAAGGTTCATCCTGGATTAGCTACATATAAGGCAAATGCCCTACCACTGTGCTATCACTCTAGCCCCAAGTTTGTACAATTTCTATCCTCTTGTTCTTATGGGGATATATTTTATGGCTGGCATGTTGTCTATCTTGGAGAATAACCTATGTGTCCTGGAGAAAAATGTGTATTCAGTTTTTGGGGATGGACAGCTCTCTCTCTGTATATATATTATATATACATACATATATATGTATGCACACACTCAGGCACTGTCTTTCATGTCTCCTTTTAGATCTAGAATATTCTTGTGAGGTTTCATCCCGGTTGACCTATAAGTGGGTGACAGGGCAGTGTTGATGTCTCCCACTATTATTGCATTGCTATTGATGTTTCCTTTCAGATTTGTCAACAATTGTTTTAAATATTTTGCTGGACACTCATTGGGTGCATATATGTTTAGGAGTGTGACTTCTTCCTCTTATACATTCTCCTTGATTATTACAAAGTGTCCATCCTTGTCCCTTGTAACTTTTTTAAGTCTAAAGTTTGTATCATCCGATATATTGCCACTCCAGCTTTTTAAGAGAGTTGTTTTCTTGAATGATTATCCTTCAACCTTTGATTTTGAGTCTATATTATATTAATATGTTATATTTTTATGGATATTCAGATGTGTTTCTTGGTTGTAGGCAGTAGAATGTTGTAGTCAGCTTTTTGGTCAATTTTGCCATTCTTTGTCTCTTAACTGGTGTATTTAGTTCATTAATGTTGAGACAGATAATTATCATGGAATTTAGTGTCTACTTTGTGTAAAAGTTTGGTGTGTCTGAAGGACTGTCTTGTCTTAAAGTAGACCTTTCAGTTTTTGTTTTAAGGCTGGTTTTGAGTCTGTAAAGTCTCTGAGTTGTTGTTCATCCCTGAAGTTATGTATACTTCCTTCAAATATGAATGTGAGTCTGGCTAGGTGATGTATTCTAGGTGAAGCATTCATTTTCTTGAATTTTGTCACTATATCCCACCACTTCCTTTAGGATATCTTGTGTCATATCTGCTTTAAATCTTAAGGATGTTACATTGAATGTAATTTCCCTTTTTGATTTTGCTGCTTCAGTATTCCCTCCCTATATGTGAGATTCCTCACTGTGACTAAGATATACCTTGGGGTGCTTTTCTTTGGATCTCTTTTAGCTGGTATTCTTTGGGCATGCAGTATTTATTTCCATGTACTGTTTATCTCCAAAGTTTCTCTGGACTGATGATTCTTCCTAGGAATTTTCTTCCTGTGTCTCTCGGACTTCATTGATTCTGATGTTTTTGTTGAATTTATCAAAGACTTCTATTTTTATTTTTTCATATTCTTTGAGGATATTTTTCATATTCTGACAATTTGCTTTAAAGCTCTTTTCCAATATCTTCTGTTGTATGGAGCTATAATACTTCTCATCTTCTTGCTCACTGATTTGGTCCTCAGCTGCTCTTGCTCTGTTGACGAGGTTTTCCAGTGAGGTTTTCATTTCGCCTACCAAGTTTTTTGTATGGTTTTTTTTTTTTTTTTTCAGTTTGGAGTTTTCTCACTTCTGTTTTCATATCCTCTTGATTCTTAGTTTTGGTTTGTTCAGTCATTTCATGCTTTCTTTGAGTTCTGTGAATGCCCTCTATATTTCTTTTCTGAACCCCTATTTGAGGCTAAATGGTTGGTTGGCACTTTTCAGGTCATCAGAGTTGCTTTCATATTTTATGCATGGTGTTGGCCTATGTTGTTTATCCATTGTCCCACTTGTAGTGTGATGTTTCCTGTTTGCTATGTTAGGGTTCATTGACTAGGAGATGTGTGCATCATGGAGTGAAACAGAGCAGCCTGGTTCTTCTGGCTCTGCCCTTTGTGGGCAGGCCATTTCACCTTCATTCATGTGGCTTCTGCAGTTGCTTCTGGGTAGGTTAGGTCCCAAATCATGCACCTGTATACCCTGGGTAGCAGCCTCCTTGAAAAGCGTCCATAGGGATTAAGCTCTAATCCCTTGTGGGCGGATCAGCTCACTTTCATTTATGTGACTTCTGCTGTCATTTCTGGGCAGGGTTGGTTTTCTAGTACCCACTTCAGACTCACAGTTTTCTCTTCTTTTGAACATTTCTTCCTTTTTAAAAAATGATTGACCCCACCCCGGTCAATTTATTCTCTTTTTCAATTCTTAGAGCTTCAGATCCAACATTGTTTCTTTGTAGTCCAGGAATATCTCTAGTAATCTTTCAATTCAACTAGATTATGTGTGTGTGTGTGTGAGTGTGTGAGTGTGTATGTGTGTGTGTATCTGATTTGAAAAAACTGAATATCTGATTATGTGATGCTATTCTGTTTTAGGGAGGAGTATCTTATAAGAGCCCTGAGATTAAAATATCATTATATATCTGTGATCTAAATAACTTGTGTTTCACTAAAATTCTGCACCCTCTTTTAACTTGTTTGTTTTGTTTAAGGGAGTACTCCCACATTGTGGTGCTTCAGGATTTTCCCCAGCTCAATGCTTGAGCTCACTCCTCGCAGTACTTGAAGGACCATAGTACAGGGGATAAAACTTAGGGTTATTTCATCTGAAAATGTGCTATATCACTTTGAGCTATTCCTCAAGCTCCAGTTCTGTTTGATTGTGGTAGAATTATTTGTGTTCCTAGAATCCTCAAACTAAGAGTTAGAAAAAAAAAATACAACAGTAGGTGTAATAAAGTACATACTTTATATTTATTATGGCACTTTTGTTTTTTGCCTTCAAACTTTGAAAGCTAGAATAAAAGTTCTACTGCAGAATTAAAAAGCCAAGTATATGCTATTTAAAAACAAAACACAATTAGACCTGGTTGCCTTTACGGAGCATACAACTTTTAGAGTTTTCACCTGAAATTTCACCTTAAAATTTCTTGTAATTACTATTTTTATAGTGATTAAACTCCCCTCCTTCCCTTCATCTCCTCCTTCCTCTTAAATGTTTTTATAGAAACATACTTGATTCTGACAACTACAGTCCTATACCAGTCACAAGTGAAGAAATGTATAAAAAGGTTGTAGGACAATTCCCATTTCAAGATACAGAGCTGGAAAAGGTAAGGAATATTAAAACAATTTTTTCTTTAATTTACATAAAGCATGTGTTAGGACTGTATTTTTACCTCTGTCAGAAGTTAGAACTCAGAAATTTCTTCAAAGAACACATTTTGACCTTAAAAGAATGACAGTTCTTGTTTGGAGAATGGGCAGATGGCTTTGTATCCTATTGACTTTGTAATATTTTAGGGAGTTAGTGGGAGTGTCCCAATTTTATATTATCATAGTATCTTTGTGTAATTACAGTAGTCTATCAGTTATTAAACTATTTTATATAGAGTATATGTGCATATTTTAAATGTACAAGTAAAAATAGAATATTTTTCTATGTGTATAAGGAAGAATTCCATCTTCTTCTCAAATTCTCTCATAATGTCAGTGTTAATCAATCATTCTCCAGACATTGCAAAGTCAAATCTCAGACTTTGCAACTGACATTCTGCCATCACTATTAACCCACCTTTGCGTTTTTCACAATGTATATAGATAGAACTATACAATATATTACTGTTTGAAATTAGACCCTTTTTCTCTTTTTACTTTTACTCAGGTGATTTTGAGAACACCTGAGTTTTATTACACGTATCAGTAGTTTTATTATTAAGTATGTTTCACAATTTATGTGTTTCTTCACATGTTGAATAATAGTTGAATGATTATTTAATTATATTATTATTTTTTCAGTACCAGGAAACTTTTAGAGATAATTTCATTTTGAAGGGGAGAGGGATTGGGTCTCACCTGGTTTTGCTCAAGGCTTACTGCTATGTCTGTGCTCAGGGTGACTTGACTGTTTTGGGGGGACCATATATGCTATTGAGTAAAAGGAGGGTTAGCTTTGCACAATGAAAGCGTCTTATCTCCTGTACTGTTTGTCTAACCCTTTCAGAAATGTCATGAATTTGAGATTAAATCCATAAAGTATCTTGGTTTATGACTTGCTTTCTTTATTTTTTGCATTTATAGCAACCTTTTCCAAAAAAGTTTCCTTTCTCTGAATTTGTGCCAAAAGTTTACAATCAAATTAAAGAATTTATCTATGCCTGTCTGAAGTTTTCAGAAGACCTTCATCTAAGGTATAGTATGCTAGTTGAAATGTAATGAATACAGACTATCACTTTATATTTTTATATTTTCAAAACATAATGTTGATCATTTTTTCAGCCCTAATTCTGGACTTCTTGGTCCAAATAGTATACTATTTGGTTCAAATATACTCTTGGTCCAAATAGTATAGCACTGCCATTACTGAATGAAGCATCCTAGTAAAAGGCAAAGTTGGAAATTTGGATAATTTATATTTATATTATATAGCTTAATCTTATTATTTCCTTCCAAATTTGCATTTGGAAAAGTTTCTCTTAGTGGGCACTGTTCATACCAGTTTTTTTCTGGGTTTATGCAATTTTTTAATGGACCTGGTCTTTGTCCTCCTTGACCTCCTCTTCCTTTTTCTCTTCCTCTTTATCCATGTCTTCCTATTCATCCTCCTTCTACACCTCCCATTCTCACTCTGGGCATACTCCTGGCTCCGTGTTCAGAGATTGCTCCTGATGGAGGGTTATATTTGGTGCTAGTGTTGGCCTGGTGAAGGCAGGAGCCTTTGTTATTATACTATCTTTTTATTGCCACGATTGTTTTTTTTATATTTATGCAATCTTTATTTAAGCACCATGATTACATGCATGTTTGTAGTTGGGCTTTAGTTATTAAAATGAATATTTCCCTTTACCAGCACAACATTCTGAACAACATTTTCTGAATACTCAAATCTATTCCATTGATCTGAGGGTCTGTCTTTATTTCGATACCATGCTGTTTTAATGAATACTGCTTTGTAATACAATTTAAAGTTGGGGAAAGTAATGCCTCCCATATTCTTTTTTTTCTTATCTCTGTGGCATTGTTTTCTGATAGCTTAGTTGGTATAATTCTTATATTTATGACATTATGAATGTTGTGTGTACCCTAAAATATGGTTATCTTGGCAAAAGTTCCATGTGTACTTGAGAAGAATGTGTATTCTGCTTTCTGAGGACGAAAGGCTCTGTATAGATCCATTAGTCCTAATTCTTCTAGTTTCTCACTGAAAACTCTTATCTTTGTTAGTGTTTTGCCTAGTGGAACTGTCTGGTGACAATAATGGGGTGTTGAAATCTCCCATCACTATTAGATTTTCATTAATTTGTTACTCTAATTTTGTGAGCAAAAGCCTTACTTATTTTGCTGGGTCTATATTTGGTGCATATATGTTTATCAGAAGTAGTATTTTTTGGTCTGTTGTTCTTCTGGTCAATAAGTAATGTCCATCTTTGTCTCTCAGTACTTTCTTGAGATTGAATGCAGTTTGGTTTGATACAAGTATGGCTTTTCCAGCACTTTTTCCCCCAGTGGCTTGTATAATTGTTTCCATCCTTTTTTTCTCAGCCAGTGTCCTGAATTTTTAAGTGTGTTTCCTGCAGGCAGCAGGTGTCTGGGTTTCGTTTACTGATTCAACCACGTACTCTGTATCTTTCGATGGGATAGTTCAGTCCATTGATATTTAAGGAAACTACTGATAGAAAGGGCTGTTATACCTTTATTCTGTGTAGGGTTATTGTTGTTGTTACAATTGGGGATTTAGTTTGTATAGTTCATTTAGAGTCAGTTTGATTAGTACAAATATTTTGAGTTCTTTTTTGTCTGAGAATGTTTTTCACCGTACCTCCCATGTAAATGCGAGTTTTTCTGGGTAGTGGATTCTTGATTGCAAGTTTTTCCCATTCAATAGTTTGAATATGTCATTCTACTCTTCTTGCCTGGATTGTTTTAAAGGGAAGATCTGGTTTAATTCTTATGTTTTTTCCTTTATACTTGAGGTTTTTCTTCTCCCTTACTGCTTTAAAGAGTCCATCTCTCTCTCTCTCTCTCTCTATATATATATATATATATATATATATATATACATACATACATACACTTTTATATATCTTTTTGCCATTTCTATTATTAAATGTCTTAGTGTTGTTCGGTTAGAGTCTATTTTGTGGCACCTTTTTTGATCTTGGATTTAAAGAGAAGCCTCTTTCTCAAGGGTGGAAAATTTCTCTGCTGTTATTTAATTTGTCCTCAAGTTTGTCTATGCGATTCTTCATGTGTATAATTCTACTGTTATGGCTGGAAAATTTCCCTGCTATTATTTAATTTGTCCTCAAGTTCGTCTATGTGATTCTTCATGTGTATAATTCTACTGTTATGGCTTGCTTACATGTTTTTTTA
>PVKC010013687.1:0-22743 GCA_004027635.1 Crocidura indochinensis | reverse complement strand
TCATGAAATTTTCATATACATGGATGTACATGGAATCTATTATGCTGAGTGAAATAAGTCAGAGGGAGAGAGATAGATGCAGAATAGTCTCACTCATCTATGGGTTTTAAGGAAAATATAAGTCATTTTTGTAACAATCCTCAGAATGAGGGAACTGAAAAGCCTGTATGGAGTACAGGTGGGGGTGGGTTGGGAGGGATGGAGTTTTGGGACACTGGTGGCGGGAGAGTTGCATTAGTGAAGGGGGTGTTTAAAAAAGAAGTTAAAGAAAAAATCAAAAAAGTAAAGAAAAAAAAAGACCTCCCAATTCTTATCACAGTCTGTGTTCTTTACACTAACTGTATAGAAAGAGGAGGTACAGTAAATGCACCCCATATACACCTCAACCCAGACCCTTGCCTGGTCTGTATTGTGAATCTGGGGACAAAAAAAAAGATAAGACTTTGTCAAGTGTATTGAGTATCTCTTCATTGATTTTCTTGGTTCACTGAACATTGAGAAAAATAGTACATTTAAATAAACTTCATACTATCTCAAATGTTTCAATGTCCTTGTGGAATTTTATAGAGTTCTTTCCACATCTTTGTGGAAATTGAATTCCTTCCATTTTTAGGTTTTCTTCTTGGGGAGCTATAGCACAATGGATAAGGCATTTGTCATGCATCCCCAACATTTCTTCTGATTCTCCTAAGCCTACCAGGAGTAATTTCTGAGTTCAGAGCTGGGAGTTACTCCTGAGCCCCATGGAGTATGGCCAGTAAACAAACATACAGTAAAAGATGTTCGTTTTTTTAGGGATACACACCTGGAGTACCCAGGGCTTACCTAGCTCTGTGCATAGGGATCACTTCTGGAGGCAATTAGGGACCATATGGAATTTCAGGGACTGAATCCAAGTGGACTGTATTCAAGGCAAATGGTCTAGCCACTGTCCCCATAACAGTACATGTACATATTTATGATACTAGGTTAATTCCTATGGCTATATTTATTTCTGTTCCTCTCACGTGCCTGTGATTATTATTAAATTATTGTAAGTTTTGGTGTCTGTAACTCTAATTTGTGTGTAGGCTTGAATGTCACTAGGATATTTGTATCACCTGTGGCCTGTAAAGTCTAGTTGACCTGAATTTTAATCCAGGGTTCTCAATCGCTCACAGTTCACATTGGCAGTTAGGGTCATTGCAATATATGGGATACTGGTTAGAAATTATATTCATTAGTCCCAGATATAGGTTATAGGTGTTTTCTTTTTTTTCTTTCTTTTTGGGCCATACCAGGTGGCGCTCAGGGGCTACTCCTGACTCTGCTCTCAGAAATCGCTCCTGGCTTGGGGAACCATTTATTATGCCAGGGAACTAACCGCAATCCATCCTGGGTCAGCCATGTGCAAGGCAAACACCCTACTGTTGTGCCATTGCTCTAGCCTCATTAGACCCAAATATAAGTTTTGAGCAATCTGATTGCTACAGTTACAAAGAATTATTTTTTCATTTGCTACTACAATTTTGGGATGGTTTCCTTGAACCCCAGTCAACTGAGGGAATGTATTAATTTCTGGGGGTCAGCTGTCTATTGTGCCTCTGGAATGTCAGTTTCTAGTTGTTTTCTCAGGAATGGCTACTCCTAGCTGTTTCTAGGGACAATTGTACCCTGTCAGTTTTGTGTCCTGCTAGCTTAGTCTCTGATGAGCTGTGTCAGTCACAAAGCAGAACTTCTCTGCCTCATTTGTACTAAATGTACAAAGGTAGGAGATTAAGTCTGATTATCCACACTGGTGGACTTCCCTTTAGTTTTAAGCTGGATGCTGTTAGCAGATAGTGGTATCGTGGATAGTGTCTGAATGGTACACGCAAATCTATCATTTGGAGTAGTTCTGAGACTGTTAGCCTTTGGGGGCTGAACTGTGGCTGTAATGCCCTGCAGGTGAAGTTGATTATGGGACCATATTAAATGGTGTCACCTTCAGAATGACTGATCCCAGTAAAGTTAGGAGTGGTTGACTACACTTTTATTTGGTTGAGTATTCAGTCAGAGGATCATTGAGTAAAAATAAAAAAAATGATCAAACTTTAACACCAAATCCCAAGTCAATGACAACAGAATCGATAACCAATCTACCACAAACTATACACAGAGGGGACCACTTATACTAGCAGCCTGGGGAGCAAAGGAGAGGGATATGGGATGTATGCTGGGAACAGGGATGGAAGGAGGACAACAATGGTTTGGCAATGCCCCTGATTCAATGTCACTGTGTACCTAAAATATTACTGTGAAAGATTTGTAATTCATTTAAGTCATAATAGAAATTATTAAAAATAAATTATAGGGACAGATAATACAGTAGGTAAGGTGCTTTTCTTGCATATGGATGACCAGGTTTTTCTTTAATCTCCATGTATCTTTAATCCATACGTCTTCTTGAGTAACATCAGGAGTGATGCCTACACACAAAACTAAGTTTGAAGAACAATGAATATGGTCAAGGAATGCCAGTGTCTTAAATAAATTATGTGGGAATCCTAATCAAACAACAGGGATCTTATGGTCAACAGAATGGAGCTAAGGCACTTCAAGGTGCAAGCCTATTAATTATGGCTCACTTCAGAAATATGTTCCCTGCTAGTTCTGGGAACAGCAACCCACTGTATTGTGCTATCAGTATCCAAGATGTTTTCAAGAGAGTGGGTGCCAGGATAAAACTAATATTTCAGCTCTCTCTTCCCCTCAGTTAAATATTTTTTGGTCTTGTATTGACATACTACATCCGGGATCTTTTTTTCTCATTTACTCCTGTTTTTCCCTTTCCTTATACAAAGGAAATATTCTTTAACTATAAATATCTGTAGTTTTCCTTTTGCAGAATTGAGTCTCCCTGAGGGGATAAATGTTCTCCCCAGCGAATTTTCTCAGTGAACTCCCTCAAGGAATGTACTCTAGCTCATTTATAACTATTTTTTAAACTGTGTGTAGAGCCATAGAAATATTCATGGAAATATTCCTTATAGTTTATAATTATATAAAGAATATTATTCAAATTTATAATGATACTTTTGAGAGGTTAGATAAAATGCTATTGTCACTCTGTTCTCATTGACATGAACATGAGACTAAGTAAATATTCTGATTTTCTGTTTGGGCTTTGGCAATGTTCAGGGTTTACTCCTGGCTCTGGCTCTGAGATCATTCCTGGTTGGCTCTGAGTGCAATATGGGATGCCAGGGATCAAATGTGGGTTTATTGCAAGCAATACTATCATTCAAGCCTCAAACATTTCACAGGAAGAATTATTATAGTGATTAGATCTGCTTCTCTTTTAACTATATTCATCTTTGCTTTAACTTACTGAATTAAAAAGTTATAGTACAAAATGTACACTAAAACAGATGTGTAGTTTTTCTTTTCTTTTCTTCCAGGAATTCAGTGGAGTAATATAAATGAAGCCCCAGAACAAGGGGGTATGACATTTACCTGGGTTTCTTGCATGATTCTACTTGATTCGGGTCTTTATTTTTTATGTGGATGGTATCTCAGCAACTTGATTCCTGGTAAGAAACTTCTTATCAAAAACACACTGAAAACAGTTCAACTAATCTAAGTAAACTATTCTTTAATTGACACATTACAACATGAGTTCATATTCCAAAGGGGGTATGAAATCTTGAGGAAAATATGGTGCTCTTGAATCCCAAGTGAAATGACAAAGAGTATGTAAAGAATTTGACAGATGCTGTATACAGCCAATGTCCACCCTATGAGTCCTCAGCACACAAATGTGTATTAGTGTAACAGAAAATATCTAGTGTTTGGAAAAGTCAGTAAATTTGTGTAAAAAGTTCTGAGGCCCTGATAACCAAGTCAGGTCCAGCAATCTAAGAGAAAGAAGTGAAAAACAAACAAACAAAAACCTCTTACCCCAAGAACAAGGAAGATATCTGGACAGGTACTATCTAAAAGTTGAATTTTCTATATGGAGGTAGAATTTCCTCCAAGTGACACATTCCTTTTTTTGGGTCAGGTCTACCAGAGAGATAATGTGGGGTCACAAGTGAGGATGATTCCACTTTATCCTCTATAGTTAGGGTAAGTAGCCACAACTCATACCCGATTCAGGTCAAGAAGTAAAAAAATTTTTCTAAACATTCTTACTCTGTAATTTCAGAAATTACTTTCTCTTCATTTTTTTTATTGAATGTGTTCCCCATTCTAGCTATAAACTTTGGAAAAAACAGAATATTTGTTTATAATTTCAGTAATAGGATCACGATAGTATTTACATCTATGGTATTAATGTACAAGTTACATGAGCCAATAGAAACCGGAAAAAGAGGCAGTCATTTATATTGGAGCAAATTGAAGTCAACATATGGACCATGTTTTTTGATCAAAGACACAATACGCCAAGAAGTATTAACTCTAGTGAACATCTATACACTAAATGCTTGGTTAGCAAAGTTTGTAAGGCCTTTGCTTACAAACCCAGAGAAACTTAGTAAAATAGGGGCGTAGAAGAGGACATTCATGATATTACTAATCCACATTTTTGGAATTTGTTAATGAAGGACTGAAATCCATATTTTGCTGCCAGTTTTAAGGAGTATTATTTCTGCTTAGGGTATTAATTGAGGTCTTTCATAATATTTCCTCATTCTGGGATCTCATTGTTCCATACAATAGAATTGTCCTTAACTTTTAAGACCTCAATTCCTGCTTTTTTGCCTTTTTTTCACCCTTTCTTGATTTTCTCAGAGCATTTGTTCATTTTTGTCTAAACTGAAAATGCAGTAACCCACTTTTATTAGGGTAATTCCATTCTAAGAGCAATTTCAGAATAAACAGGTTCCAATATGTAAATAAAATACCCAGCACTAGACATGAAAAGTGGGTGTAAATCTTTTCTTTCCTGGGTATCTTGTCTACTACAGCCACCAGGCAGAACTTGAATGACAGGGCTCTAAACTGGGATTAACATAATGTAATGTACAACATGCCTATTATATTTTCTCCTAATCTTACCTGAAATGTCCAGCAATTCTCTGTTAAATATTATTTGTTCATCTAGTGACCTGTTGTTCTGTTGATATTTTACTGATTGGCTATTTACCTACTGATGGTTAACTGTTTCTCAGGAGCAAATCATGATAGAGGGCCTTATTGTTCCAGGGCTGTGAATGTTTTAAGATTCACCTAGAATGTCTTCAGACTTCAGAACAATATTATTTTCAAAGTTATATCTTATCATACAAGGGACAGATTGTTTGGGACAATTCTTACAAAGGTATACTTCTCCAATGTTCTGTTTGTCCACATTAGTGGAAAGTCTGGACAGAGTATTCAAAAGAAGATAACTTGAAGTTGATGCTATAACTAAAGGCTTATAATAATTGTCTCAGTCTCTCTCCTTACATTTTTATATTTCTTATGTCATTTCTCCTTATACTGGTATTGGTTATAAAATATAACCATGAAGTTAACTTAAGAACCTCAGTGCTAGGACTCAATACTGAATTGTGTAACTTACTTCTAATCTCTGAAGTTATAAGGGTGAGTTTTCCATAATGCAGTAACAATGGTCCTGGGTAGAATCTGAGTTCTTAGAAGTATATTTAAGATGGGCCAGAGATAACACAGGAGTTGAGATTCATGGCTGATCCTATTCCAATCCTTGGGATTAGATGTTCTCTGAAGCTTTGCTAGGTGCAGACCTGAGTTATTCAAGCATCACTAGGTATATAGGTATATTCCAGTATACCCATGGCTATGTCTGGGCTTCCCAGAATAATCACCACATTACAGAGTCTGAGTTGCTCGGTATCTTTGGATGCTCAACGGGCCAAATTGACCAAGCATTATGGAGTGACCCCAGTTTCCTTGTTGTACATTGCTTTGGAGTCCCCTCCAATTCTCACTTAAAAATAAATTAAATTTTCTCAAAATAGGCCATCAAAGATTTTTCTGTGCCCCAATTTATGAATGCCAGTTTCTCACATTGTTTAATCTCCTAGTTGAGGAAAAAATGCAGTATGGTACCCAATATTTCTTGTTGCATTATAGTAACATTGGAGGCCTATGGTGAGTATGTGATATGCAACCTAAATCAAGTAGCTACTTCTCGAATATTGTTTTTTTTTCTTTAAATTTAGCTTTGTCCAATGCATTAGTATCCATCTAAGAAAAGTCAAATGTTTGGGAGAGTCTTCACCTGAAGATATTTTTTTATTTTTTATTATTTTTTTATAATTTCATCAAGTGTTTTTTTTTTTTTTTTTTGGTTTTTGGGCCACACCCAGTGACGCTCAGGGGTTACTCCTGGCTGGCTATGCGCTCAGAAGTCGCTCCTGGCATGCACGGGGGACCATATGGGAACCGGGGGATCGAACCGTGGTCCGTCCTAGGCTAGCACAGGCAAGGCAGCAGGCACTTTACCTCCTGCGCCACCTCCCGGCTCCCTCATCAAGTGTTTTTAATTCACTTTAGCATGTATCATATCTTCCTTTCCTTGCCGTGCCATAAATTGATATCTTATTTTCTAAAAGCAAAACCTGCATTTTACCACTCAGTCAAATTTCTCATTCAGATAAAGGCCCATGAACTAGAATCTGTTTTTCTTTTCTATGAATACCTTATAAAGCTGACAGACCCACTGGTTATGGGAATCCAGTATAAGGGTGAAAATGCTTTGGATTACTGAGAAGATTGGGGCATGTTTGAGGTCAGGAGTAGAGGTTTTAGAAAAGGGTTGGATTCACTATGCTTGAGTAATATTTACAACATATTATTTTTTAAAAAATATGCACTTTGCAACCAGAACTGTTCCACCTTCCCTTCTCTCTCCTTTCTCTACTTTTTTCCAAACTCTTCTAAGAGACTTAGAAAATTTAGAATCATTGTCTGAAACAGCTCTTCAAATGATTGTAAGGTTGAGATTTCTTTCTCCTTTCTTTTTCTCTGTCTTTCTACCCAATATTCCTGTCAGTCTTTTTTCACAGAACAATGAAATCAATAGAGCTTCCAACATTATCAACTTTTCCCATGGAGCACTGCTTAGAACGTGATTCATCTCATTTTCCTTTTGTGGTTTTCCTGGTTAATATAGGTCCCTGTGTACAACTCACAAATGTGTGGTTCAATCAAAGCACCTTTATTTCATAAATTTTAATGTTTTCGATAAATTTCATTCTTAACATATATCATTGGCTTCTATGTCTGTTAATGTTAATTTTTGTGTATAATGTTAATTAGATTCTTTATTTATTCTGAAGGGAAGTGCAGTTTAAAATGAGATATTTTATATACTAATATGCCCAGTTCCTTCTGGTAATATGAGCAGGTTGTTGTGCTTCTAGAATGTAAACATCAAACAAGTTTAAATTTTTAATTAGAAGCCAATTGCTTAGAAAATTTAATAGGTCTGTATGCTAGTTTAAGTTTGCCAGCTGCCCATTTATTCAGATTAATAGATTAATTGTAAGCATTTTAAAGCTATACATTAGAGCTGGGGTAGTTTTATTAACAAATAAACTATTACATTTTAATTAATCTATTTTTTTACTTTTCTAGAAAGCTGTTCCACTCCATTGCCTCTATATCCTCACCTTATCTCTAGTCAAGTCTCATTAAACCTTCTCTGGATTATTCAGTGATTTCATAAGCTTTCTATATGCTTCGAGGTCCTCATATACTTCTCCTAATTTAGAAACTCAAAACATTTCAACATTTAGTTCCACTGCACACTTATAGTCTGACAAGTGGTGCTTGCCCACACAATTACATGATCTCCTGTGTGAGATTCCTGAGCAGAAATAAGCTGCTTGTTGAGAAAAAAGGAGACTAACGAAGGCAGCTGAAATTGCAGAATTGCTTTCCTGATGTTTGTTTGTATGAAATCCATTTAATTCCCACAAACTCATTATTCATGCATGCATACAGAAGGAGTTACTCAATTATTCACTTTATGTAGTTAGTAGAAGACTCTGGGGCATTAGAAACAAGGCAAATCTCTTTAAATAAGAACAAGCTATCAAAAGGAAAACTGGAAATATACTTCTGTTTCATATATTCCAATAGGCAGTTTCACATAGAGTGCTACAGTGATTGATTGTACTATAGTTCACTAGTCTTCAGCTTCTCTTTTTCTATTGGGACTATGTGACAATACATGAACTAAAACACATGTAAAAACGTAGGCAGTATCCTTCATAGACAGCCCATACAAAAGTATAGTTGTGATATAATATAACTGTTCATGTATTCCATCTTTCAATGTAAGGATAGTGATTTGTTCACTAAAATCTTAAAGAATTTTCAACTGTATTAGTTCTCTGGGGTTGACATAAAATAGTACACTTACTACATGAGATAGAAAAAAACCCAGACATTTCCTTTTTCTCAGACTCGGAGATCAGAAGTCCAAGATAAAAATATTGAAGATTGCTTTTTTCTAAATCTTTTCTCCTGTGTTTATGTTTTCACATAGTTTTCCCTGTATGCATAGTTGCCATTAAGGATCTATGCATAAGGACAACCACTTGTAATAGAAAACAACCCACTGGTTTTATTTAACCTTAACTATCTTTATAAAGATCTTCTCTCTATAGTTAGCCATATTCTGATGTCCTAGATGTGAATAAAATATTTATTTGTGGTTGACAACTAAACTCACAGTAGATGCTAATAGGAACTTGGGTCAAAACTGAATCCTACATGAGGAGTCTTACAGAGGCTCTCTTTAATCATTCACTCTCTGGCTGTATGATATAAGTTGTTGAGTATCCTTTACTTAATGACTGAGGGGATAAAATATTTTTCCTGTAGGAACTTATCTTTTCAATTTCTTCTAGAAATAATTTTTCTCTTTGTTTTTATGGCCAGATGTGGCAATGCTCAGAGCTTACTCATGTTTATGTGCTTTTGGAGGACTTGGAGAACCATCTTGAATGCTGGGGATCAAACCCCAATTGATCAAATGCAAGACAAATGCCCTACCCACTGTTATAGTTTTCTGGACCCTTGTAGAATTTAAACTCCTTATCAGATAAGATCTGGCATGTTCAGGGTGGTATGGCCATAAATATTAGAGAGTGCGTGTTTAAAGATGGAGAAGTAGGGGCCCGGGAGAAAGCATGGAGGTAAGACGTTTGTCTTTCATGCAAAAGATCATTGGTTCGAATCCCGGTGCCCCATATGGTCCCCCGTGCCTGCCAGGAGCAATTTCTGAGCATGGAGCCAGGAGTAACCCCTGAGCACTGCCGGGTGTGACCCCCCAAAAAAAACAAAAACAAAAACAAAAAAAAAGATGAAGAAGTAATAATAATGAAATGACCATTTTAATACAATGAGGAAAAGCTCACTCTTACGTGAACTGAAATTTGGAGAATATTTATGAATAATATTTATATGTATCATATAACAAATGTAAGCAATGGAGATCATTCTTTTTGTAGAACTTTGATTTTTCTAGGAAATATTCTTTTTTTTTTTTTTTGCTTTTAATTTTTGGGCCACACCTGGTGATGCTCAGGGTTTACTCCTGACTATGAGCTCAGAAATTGTTCCTGGCTTGGGGGACCATAGGGGATGCCAGGGATTGAACTGTGGTCCATCCTGGATTGACTGCGTGCAAGGCAAACACTCTACCACTGTGCTATCACTCAGGCCCTTATGTAGGAAATATTCTATGATTATTAAAACCCACTTTTTGAATAAATGCATACTAACTAGTAAAATCCAGATAAGAGTTCTGTTTGAGGAAGAAAATGTGAAGGGGTCCTAAAAGATGACTTTGAGTAATTCTGATGATAAAGACAAGATAACCTTGATGAGTGAAACACTCCTAGGTTATTACTTATTTGTATATGGAATACATACTGAAAGGGTTTACAAGGACTAACATTTTACATTAACTAGTTCAGATGTTTTATTAAATAATTTTCTTCTAAATGGAAAAATAATTTAGAAAATTTCAATGACTTTTATAGGAACTTTCGGTTTAAGAAAGCCATGGAATTTTCCCTTTACTGAGTCCTATTGGAGGAATATATGTGGTTTGATGCAGAAAAGTCCACACATGCTATCTTCCAATCTGTTCTTCAATGAGATGTTTGACATAAAAGGTTTGTAAAGTGTAATACTATTGAACATAGCTTTTCTTCTGATTATATTTGATTTTTTTTATTTCAAGCTGAGTCTTTGTAGCTATATGAACTGTCTTCTGCAGCCCAATCTCAGACTCTATTGGGCTAATAAAAATATTATAGGGTGAAATTGTAAGAATCACCTGATGTCATTGTACAACTTGGGTCAGGAACCAGAGTTCTTAGCATATTGCTTTTGTTTTAAGTGCTTAAATTACGTTTATATAATGTACATTATTTAAACAATTTAAATTATGTATATTTTCATGTATTATTATTGAGAGTGTTTCAGTTTCAGTTGAAGTATGGTTTATGTAAAACTAAGTCTAAAATAACAAAAGTATTTTCATGTGTTTTTTGTACATATTAGGGTATTTAGTTCAAGAAAGAATATTTATTTATAGTTATGTTTCTTCAGGGGGTACAGAATCTTCTGAAATATATTTGCTTCATTCAGAGATATTGCTAAAATAGATCTATAAAAGGATGAATTTTTAGCCAGAACAATAATACAGCAGGTCGGTTACTTGTCTTGTATGTTGCAGTCCTGGGTTCAATCCATTGCATCACATATATGGTTTTCTAAACCCTGTCAGGAAAGATAGCTGAGCACAGAGACAGGAGTAAGCCCTGAACTTTGCCGGATATATTACAACATTTCCCCCAAATCATTTTAAGGATGGATTTTGGAGGAATCTAGACGAACACACTTGCATCATGATGGATTTAAATTAATGTTTTAAATCTCTATATATCTATATTTTGCAATGTACATGAAGAATGTATCAGATAAGCTGATCTATATTGCAGATAAACAGAATCTTTGGATAAATAAAATTCTATCATGGAACAGTTATTTCAAGTTTCTAAACACTATATATATATGCACATACATACATACATACATGCATACATATATTTACTGATTGTGCAGTCAAATTTTATAGGATCTGTTAGTTATCGTATTTTCTGGCATATAAGATGACTTTAAGCCCATGAAAAAGCTTTAAAGTTGGGGGCCTGAGAGATAGCATGGAGGTAAGGCATTTACCTTTCATGCAGAAGGACAGTGGTTCGAATCCCGGCATCCCATAAGGTCCCCTATGCCTGCCAGAGGTGATTTCTGAGCCTAGAGTCAGGAGTAACCCCTGAACACTGCCGGGTGTGACCCCACCAAAAAAGAAAAATCTTAAAAGTCGGGGTTGATACCCAATCCTTTTCTGTTCTGGAGGCTAGCTTTCGCCAGTCTGGGGTGTTGGCCAAAAGCCTTCTGCCTGACTCAGGAGGTGCTGGGAGGCCAGGGAAGCTCCCAGCCATCTCCCCTCTTCTTCCTGGACTCCAGGGCTATCCTGGGTGCCTGCCCAGGGGGCCAAAGAGGTGGATGCCGGTGAGGACTCTGAAGGGGACCCCAGGCCTTCCTCAACCCCCACCCAACACAAGAGCGTATAGTATAGATTAATAGGATTTCCTATGATTAATGTATGTTTTGTATATGTAAAATGTCCATCTTGTATTCTGCCCTCACCCGCCGCCCTACAAGCTCATGTCTAGTCCTTCACTCCCTCACTCCTAATCATCATTACCCCACATTTAACCCTTTTTACCTTCAGTTCTTGGCTCTTCATTATCCCCACACAAAGTCAGCTGCCAAACAGCACCCTAAGTGATGATATAGATCTCAGTCTGAGAAGATCCAATACACTGTTGCTGTTGATTTACTCTCAGGGGCCCTCTTTACTCCTCTTTCCTTCATTGTGGACCTTTGCTTGCTAAGAGACTCAATTTCTGAGAAGTCGGGGCTCAAGGAGTTTTCCTGATATGGGACTATCGTCAGTTGGTTATCAGACTGCACAAGCCCAATCATAGACCAAAGTAGTACACTGGATTTAACACACCCCCAACTATTTCAAAAGACATAAAAGGGACAGGTTTGTATCTTTTGTATATCTTATATGTATTCCCTTAACCTGTACTGAATATTCTCTTATACAGTGACAATTTTCCCCACTGTTTTATCTGTTCTTCTCTTTGTGACCTGTTCAATAAGAAATTCTAATAGAAGAGTCCTTCTGTATAGAGCACATGTTAGGACCAAGTTTCAGGGATTGTTAGACTTGTTCCAGTGGCCACCATATGCACCATCTGGCATTGTTCCTCTTTTGCATAGGCACATTAAAAATGGGGAGATACTATATATACAAACAAGTTCTTATCTAATAAAGATAGGAATACACAAATCTTGTAATGTAGTAGGACTTTACACCCTGAACATTGTCATAATGACCTGGCCAGGTCTCAGAAGAACGGGCATTTTCCATCCACCCCTGAATCAGGGATTTCATCTACTAAACAACTACGGTTGTCTATAACATCACCTGGGAGCAATCTTCTACCACAGAAGACCCTACCGCTGCCCTGGCATCGACATACTCTAAAGAAAGTTCCCTTAACACCCAGAAGGCTTAATAACAACAACAACCTGCTTTCAGAGCAAGGCTCTCCCCATTGCCCTCTAATTGTGAGGTGAAACTTGAGTATGCTCCACATCATCCTGTCTTTGATGTAGGATATGCACAGATTCCACAATTCTTAACTACAGAAACCTGACACCAACAGCAGCCACTGTGTGGAAAAATGAAAGTGTATTGGCACTACAGACAATGACTTGCATTGGACAACCTTGTATGCCTGGAGCCTAGAGTTGGTCTTATACCACAAAACTTCAGGGGTAAGGTCTTCTTGTATTTAGGCCAAGGCTTTTCCTTTCCATGTCCCCCATATTTTGCTGGGCCTATGCAAACAATTGCCACTCTAACACCTTTTTTTTACTGTATTTCTTTAACTCTTATCCTTAAAAAGAGAGAGAGAGAGAAAGAAGAAAAGCTTATTAAACCTTCTGCTAGGCCTTTAATGAATTAATTGGTGATTCAATGATTTTCAAAAATATACTTGTTACTGAACTGTTTCTTTCTTTTCCATCTCATTAGTTTTTCTATTTTTTAAATAATTTTGCCTTTGTTCTTCCTGAAACAAATGTATTATTATCAATTGTATCAACTATATGATATATATACTCTTTAAATAAATTAAAAAAAAAGTTGGGAGTCATCTTATATGCCAGTATACAGCATGCTGAAACTTACTCCAATTTCAAGGACGAGTGATCTGTCCTCTCTCTTCCGTCTGCATGCCGTCCAGCTGCCAGGCGTCATCACTCAGTCCTCTGCTTGTCCTGATTCATCTTTCAGGGCACACACAGGAGCTGAATTACCGAGTGCTGTATCCCATCCAGCCGCCCAGTGTCATCACTGGTATGCGGCTTTCTTGTGCTCAAACCCTATATTTTAGCAGGAAAAGTAGGGGCTCGTCTCATATGCCCAGTCTTCTTATACGCTGGAAAATATGGTACCTTATTAGAAGGTACCATATAATTATTTGAATTATTTTCAAGCACAAGCCTACCTATTGCAGTTTTCTGTACATGCACAAATATGTATGAATTTTAATTTCTTTTTACATATATAAGGGTCTAGTATCTATACTTTGATTTAACTTATTTTTTGTTGAATATAATTTCCTTTTTGCTTTGAGTAAAGAAATGCTTTTGAGTGCTTTGTATGTTTTGTAAAACTCAGTTGGGGCATTTTTAAATCCTCTCAGTAAATTTGTCTCTTTCACCTAGGGTCATCGTTGCAAAATATGAAAGGAAAACTTGAAGATTGTCCCCCAAGTGTTGCGCTGGTATCTGTGACTAAGAAATATAAATACAACAAAGCCATCGATAATCTCACTCTTACTTTTTACCAAAACCAGATTACTGCCCTGCTGGGAACCAATGGTGCTGGGAAGACAACTGTCATGTGTGTAATATTCAAGTTTTGCTTGCATCTTGTTACCTAAGAGATAAGTTGATCTATGATTCCTTTTCTTATTTTAGACACAGAACAGAAGAGAGCTGTGCTCTTTTCTCAACCATACAAGAATAATCACACAGCTTGAACAGAGTATAGGAATGGGGACAAGGGGAAAGAAGATTATCTTTACATATTTTTAATTATTTTACTCCCCAGACATAAATATAATTCATTATTTACCCTAGTGTTTGAAACAATAATTTTACTTTCTTTTATAACCATGTAGTTTAAGTCTACTTGCATATCTGTAAGAAGATTAAATTGGGACTATGTTTTCGAACATTTTAAGTGCTTTATTATTTTTTATCATGTTCTGGATTTGTGTGGGCTTGTTTGTTTTATTATAAATATGTAACCTTTGATTTAAGTTAAGATAAAAGTACAGAATCAAATAATGTGCTGCTAGAAAAATAATGTTTTAGAGTGTCTACAGTTCCCAAGCATCTCAGAAATTAGGATTTTTGGGGGCAGGTGTAATGGCACAGCAGTAGGACATTTGCCTTGCACATGGCTGACCCAGGACAGACCGAGGTTCAATTTCCCAGCATCTCGCATGCTCCCCCAAGCCAGGAGTGATTTCTGAGTGCATAGCCAGGAGTAATCCCTGAGTGTCACCTGGTGTAGCCCCCCCAAAAAAATAAAATAAAAAATAAATTAGGATTTTTTTAAGACTATTGCATACCTAATGTTTCAATTCTCTCTTTTTATTTATTTTATGTTTTATTTTAATTACTAAAGTACATTAAAAAAGAAAAAGAAAGGTTTGATTAAAATCAGAGCTCTGTGTAGAATAAATATAACAAATAAATGTTTAGAAATTTCAGATAAAATTTTTGAAACATGTAAAAATTCAGAATCTCATATAGAAATGGAATTGAACATGTTTTCTTATTTCCTAAAACGAGAATGAAGATTTTATTGAGTAATTATTTTTATTGTCTTAAACTTGGGAAAGTAAAGGCAGCTCAAATAATGTCTCAGAAAACCAACATTTCACATCATGCCTTTCTTTTTTATTTTATAATTTATTTATTTTATTTAGATAATATAATTTAAAATTATTTCAAAATTATTTTTTGATAATTTACCACACCTAATACTAGAATTCCACTCATGCCACATTCCTTTTCCTTCCCACTTTGTGTCATATAATAATGCTCTGTCACATATTAATGCACTGTCTTGGAGTTTGTTTCCATTGGATATCTCTTACCCTTTGCTTTATTATTTATATTCCACATGTTAGGAAATACATACCATATTTTTTGTTCTATAAGACACACATTGTTTTTAGAAGCTCTCCTCTCCTGAACTTAGGCCTCAGTTCCAGGCGGCATTCGCTCCATACGATGCACTTTGGGGGCGGGGGTGTTGCATCTTATGGTACAAAAAATATGGTATATTTTATCCCTTGCTTTATTATTTCTATTCCACGTATTAGGAAAATTATCTAAAGAATTTTTCCCTTATCATTCACTTCAATTAACATGATACCCAGCAACTTCAGGTTGCAATGAATTGAAAACATTTTCATTTTGTTTGTTTGTTTGTTTGTTTGTTTTATTTTTGGGGCCACAGCTTAGGGGTTGCTACTGACTCTGTGCACATACAGGATACATAATCTTTTTGTTTGTTCATTTGTTTTGCTTTGAAGTCACATCCTGTGCAGTGCTCAGGGGCTACTCCTGGCTCTGTCCACAGAAATTATTCATGGTTGGCTTGGGGGGACCATATGGGATGGCGGGGATTGAATTTGGGTTGGCTGTGTGCAAGGCAAGTACCCTACCCACTGTATTATTGCTCCAGTCCCTGGACTACATAATCTTTTTTTGGACAAACTGTTTTCAGACTTTGTACATTGTTTGTTATGTAACTAATATAGGTTTGGAAATATCCTTAATATTAATGTTCAATTATTCTTAGATTCCCAGGAAAGTAATCACTTAGACATCTCATTCTTATTTTCTGAGAAATCTACACACACTTTTCTTTTTTGTCCCCATCCCTACACACACTTTTCAATAAGGACTAGAACAATTAGAACTTTTAACAGTGATTCATTTTCATTTGTTTGCATCCCTGGCCTGCATTGTTTTCTCCCTTTCTTTGGTACGAACCATTTACACTCCTGTGAGACATATAATTTATTTTTGTTCCTTGATAATTAGTGATGATAAATATTTTGATATGTCTATTAGCCACATATATGCTTTCCTCAAGGAAGTGTTTTTTCAGCTCTTACCCATTCTTTTATGGGGTTATTTGTTCTGTTACTAAGTTTTATTTATCTAGGAGGTTAGATCTTAGTCCAATATGATGTGTTGAAATTATCAACATATTATCCTATGTGTCAAGTTGTGCTTTTATTTAAGGCTATCATTTATTTTGCAGAAGCTTTTATTCTTACCAGTTTTACTACTTTATGCTTTTCTTTGATAATGGAATATTTTATTGAAATCTTCCCTAAGTAGTTACTATGAAGTACTCTGTATGTTCTCTCAATGTATCTAGTTGACACATATAATATATCAAGAATTATATTCCATTTTAAGTTAACATTGTGTGTAGTATGATGTAGTGGTCTGCTTATATTTTTTGCATGTCTAGCAGGTTTACCAATGACCTTTACAATATCGAGATCAGCTCCTTCAAGTTAATATCAAGATAAGGTCCTTCAAAAAATAAAAATAATAGAGGGACTATTATTCACTTGTATTATTGTTCTTAACCCTTTACTTTGAGCATATGTTTATCATGCTAGATCAAATATGTTTCCTACAAATAAAGCATGGCATTGATATTTTTCTCTTTTTTTTTCTCTCTTTGATTTTAGGACACACTTGGCACCGTTTGTTACTCTCACAAATAACAAAAGGTTGCATTGATCTTTTTTTCTCTTTCGCTTCTCTCTTAAATTTTAGGACACACTTGTCAGTGTTTGGGGCTTACTCTTGGCTCTGTGCTCAGGGATCACTCCTGAAGGAAGGCAGGGTACTAGATATGATATGAAGTTCCAGGGATTAAACTAGGCTCTCTTCTTGCAAGGCAAATGCCCTACAAGCTATAATATCACTCCAACTCTAGAGTTCAATTTTCTAAACTCTCCAGATCATTGGTAAATTTAGAATATTTGCAAAAATAAAACTACTTAGAATAATGAATCTGGCACCATCATTTTATATGCATTGTTGGTTTTCTTATATCCATGACCATATTTTTTCTTTTAGATACTCTCATCCTATATGCAGCCTTTTAGTATCTTACATCATAGGCATGATGGCTGACTATCCCGAGTTACTCTTTGTCAGTAAACTTTAATTTTGGTGGCCATCAAATCCTCAATCAGTACATTTTCTTTTAAGCAAATGTTTTCTCACTAATTATTATTTACCGGATGTTTTACACCCAAGATATATTTTTAATTATAAATGCAGTTCTAATATCACTATAAAATCAAGAATTAAAGGTCATAATAATTATACAGGGGGTAGGTAAGGTTGTTAGCCTTGCATGAAACTGATTGAGATTCAATCCCTGGCATCTCATATGGTCCCTGTGCCTTCCAGGAATGTTTGCTTTTTAAAAATTACTCCATTTACATACTATGGTTACAAAATTGTTCATGATTAAGTTTCAGTCAAAGTGCCTACACAAACAACTTTAATGGCATAGCTTAAAAAGCTGTAAAATGACCAATAAAAAAACAAAAAAATAGGTAGGTGGAAGGAAATAATAAAATTCAGGAGGATGCAGAAGAAATTTCTGAACTCAGAGTGAGGCCTAACATTGAGTGCTGCTGGGAAAGCCTCCTTACCCTCCAAATCCAGAGTTCACTAGTCTCATAAGTCAGTAGATGAGGTGGAATTTTATACTAATAAAATTGTTGCTCACAAGTAGGTAAAATTTTTTTCCTATTTAAAATGTGTAAAAACAAAATGCCCCTTGTCTTTCACCTGCATGTATGTATCCTATTTAAAGTTTACAATGAAAAATTCCTATTCACATTTTAAAATTTTCAGTAAAGGTTTTAATTTTTCTTTAAAGTTGAATGACTTCCTGGTTCAGTAAAGTGTTATTGACTTAATACTATTGTGTTGACAATATAATACCTGTAAAGTTTCATTATTGATGTATATTGTTATGTTTATGAATGCTACTGATAAAGTATTTTTGCTTTGCTGTTGATACTCTTAAAACTAAATATCTATTTTTATCCTTTTCAACTTCAAATACAATGTGGCTCAGTCTTATGTTTGTGTTTGTTTAGTTTAAAATTCTTTGTGTTTCTTGGAATAAGATGTGTGAATCAATTTTCAGAGTGTAGACATTTTGGGCTTTAATTTCTCACAGAAAAACTCCCCTTTTCTTTTCTCCTAGGATACCCATAATATATATGCTACTCTTCTTCAGGCCATGTGAATCTCTGAAATTTTTATTGCTTTTAATGATTCTTTCTATGTTTTCTTTTAAGTTTTCTCATTTGTCTGTGAGCACACTGATTGCTTCCTCTGTTTCTGTCAATCTTCTGCTTTTTCTCACCATTGTTTATATTATGTTTCTTACTACATTCTTCAATTAAATAGCTTATGATTCTTTCCTCAAACTTTAGATTGATATTTCCTCTCTATCCTCACTAAAGTTACCCTTTTTTAATTTTTTAACTTGGTAAACAAAACAAAACAAAAAAAAACTAAAGTTGTTGCTTTTGAATTCTTTAACAGAAAATGTTAATAGAGTTCCATTACTAGTATCATCCATTAATATTGGTTCTTTTATTTTGGTTTCTTCATTTTGCCAGGCCTGTGTGATAGGGTGGTTTTGATGAGGGAACAATTTTGAATTTGTTGTCCTGAGTAGTGTTTGTTGGTCTTTCTTATTGATTCATTCTCTCAATAATTGGATTTTATTAGTTCAAAATTACTGGTTGGTGGAGACAGAAAAACAGTACATCAGGCATGGTTTTTTGCCTTGCATGTGGCCAACTAAGTTAATCTCTGGCATCCCATATGATCCCCAAGCACATGGGGGTCACCTATTTAGAAGTCAATGTTGGAAGTGGATCCTCAGTCAAGCTTTGTCATAAAACAGTTGTTCTGAAGTTGCTATTTCTGGAACAAATACATGATCAAATGCCACAGCATGTTTTTCTAATATATCTTTTATATGAAGACAACCTGGAGTTCATGTCCCCTGAAAGGATGAGAATAAAACTGAAAATATATTGATGCTTCAACTTAATCAATAGTGTGTTTTCAATGCATCTAGGGTTATCCCAGAAGCCTGTAACTTCTGACAATCAATAGAATTACTATGAATATTTGGCTAGATGTCTGTGTGAACATCTATTTTCATAAGTTGCAGTACATTTATGTCTAAGTTTTAGAAATTATAAAACAATTCAATATATGATTAATTAATTTTACAAAATAATTTTAATTAATACATTTTAATTGAATCGTGAAATGAGACAGAAGCAGTCTTCCTTAGATCAAGTACAAAAAATAAATTTACAAGCAATAGATTTCTTTCTTTCTTTCTTTCTTTCTTTTTTCTTTTTTTTTGGTTTTTGGGCCACACCTGGTAATGCTCAGGAGTTACTCCTGGCTATGTGCTCAGAAGCCGCTCCTGGCTTGGGAGACCATATGGGAAACCAGGGGATCGAACCACGGTCTGTCCTAGGCTAGCGCAGGCAAGGCAGGCACCTTACTTCAGCGCCACCGGCCGGCCCCGCAATATATTTCTTAAGCTTGTGAAGTGTAAGGAGTATGGGAAAGAAATTGATAACACAGAATTGAGTATAAGTTTGAGTTTCTGCTTTTCTTAAGTCTAAATATGAGAATTAGGTCAGTATACTTCTATTTTTAAAGGTAAAACACTAAGTTGTCCTAAACAGCTAATCCTGGCTGTTTTTCCACACATTTTACCAGGTCAACTGCCTAAAAGGAAAGCCTCTTACCCACAGTACTCTCATCAGATTGCCCCTTTATTACTCTGCTCCCCATCTGAAAACTAAAGTTGAATTTCTGATCATGAATGACCATTCACTCTGTTAATTACATAATTTAAAAATATGATAAGCTCATAATTCCAAATATAAACTACGTAACATCTTGTTAACCTATAAAATCACCTCCTGTGCCATATATACAACCCCAGGGTCAAGCATGAAATAATCCAGACCAGGCTGAGGGTGAAACATATAGAGTCTAGCAGTCTTCTGTTTTGCTTCTCCACCATTGCCTTCCCCAGAACTGCAACTTTTATTGAGTACAGAGGCCACCTCTGGGTGGGGCAGTAAGGATAATGTAAACAGATAGCTTAGATTATCCTGAGCCAGCCCCACCCAGGTTTACAAGGAAGACATTCTCTGTTTGGGGGTAAATCCAAATCGTAAACAACATACAAAGGAACCATAGATGGTCTTTGCTTTGGATAAAATAAGGTGCAACCTAACATTAGACTATTTCCATTTTTTTGCTGTGTAGTATAAAGGTCAGATCAGTATAAAGTATTTGCTCTTGGAGAGATACCACTCAGAGAGCTATCCATCCGTGTTTCTGTTGCTGGCATTTCCAATTTGAGTTCTACTTGATGACTTCTTATATTTTTCCATGATAGATCTATGCTGACTGGACTGTATCCTCCTTCTTCTGGAAGCATCGTCATTCATGGCAAGAGCCTGCAGACAGACTTGTCTTCCATCAGAACTGAGTTGGGGGTGTGTCCTCAGCGGGATGTCCTGTTTGACAACCTCACTGTGTTGGAACATCTGCTGCTCTTTGCTTCCATAAAAGCACCACAATGGACCCAGAAGGAGTTGCAGCGGCAAGTGAACAAGTTAGTATAGTCAGTTCCATGCTCTACCCACACTCTCCACATATAAATTAATGAAAAGTGTAAATTGTTGGGGCCCGGGAGATAGCATGGAGGTAAGGCGTTTGCCTTTCATGCAAAAGGTCATCGGTTCAAATCTCGGTGCCCCATATGGTCCCCCGTGCCTGCCAGGAGCAATTTCTGAGCATGGAGCCAGGAGTAACCCCTGAACGCTGCCGGGTGTGACCCAAAAGCAAAACAACAACAACAACAAAAAAGAAAAGTGTAAATTGTAAATTGCTTACAAAAGTTATTGTCTTGATGCATGGAAAAGAAACTAACAAATGACACTTATTATGAAATCTGGGGACAGGTGCCAGCAGTGAAGATGCCAGAACCTTCATGGGAGGGCATTTTATTTGTTGTGATTGTGGTATATTCTGGAAGTAGGAAATAAATTCATGGGATAAATAAGGTGGCCTAGGCTGTCAGAGGAAGTCTTGCATCCAGATCATAGGTTCACATGTTTGTCTGAAATGGAGTGAATATGAACCTTGAAAATTCATTATTAATATTTATTAATGATACTGAAAAGTATAAATTATTCCATGCAATAAGGTGACTACTGTGTGAAATTTCAGTAGCCCGTGATCTGAAAGATTGCCTTGTAATATGAGAGCAGAAAATGTACTCCTAGGTAAGTCAGGAAACACCTGTAAGAGGTCACAAGAATGTGAAGCATGCTACTACTGGTAGAATGGAGAAGAAGGTCTAAGATTTAAAGACTACTGAAAGTCATTAGAATTAAACAACTACGGTGAGTAAATATAAATTCAAGGAAGAAAGGCAAAAAATCCAGACAGGAATTTTATGCCTTTCAAAATGAAATAGTATGAGGAAGACCCTGAATTGAGAATATGTGTAGAAGGTAATGAAGAAAGCAATATATGTATATATATGTATGTATATATATATATATATATATATATATACAGAGACAGTGAGTGAGAGGACCCTAACATCTCCACTAAAATTAATATAAACAATATCTAAATCTAATGAAGTTTCAGAGTACAAAATCAATATATAAAATATTTTATGCTTATATATGCAAATGATCTAGAAAAATGATAAAAAGTTAAGCACATTCTAAAAAGTGCCCTAAATCGTCCCCTAAAAATTGACAATAGGTATGAAAAATCTAGACTATAAGAACTGTGTTTCATAAAATAATGGGACAATAGTAAATAAAAATATCCATGTTTATGCATTGAAATAATAAAATTTGTCATAATTACATTTACCACATGCTATATATATATAAAATGCACTAGGGTAAATATAATTTTGACAATGTTTATTATATATATTTATATGTAGTGCATTTTCATCAATATTCATACAACATTCTCCCATGAATTATAATAAACACTATTAAAACTTGCATAGAAACAAATTTCCACTAATACCCAGTCATCCTTAAAAATGAAAAGTATATAGTACATTAATTAATTAAGTACATTAATCAAATAACACTCAATTAATAACTGGGTGAAAAAATCATTGGATTAGATTCAGGCCCCAATTATAAAACTTTAGATACGTGGGCACTTAACACAATGCAAAGTAATTGGATACATGAAATGGAGCAAGGAAAATCTCTACAACAAATAGTACTGGGAACAGTTGGGGGGAAAAATAAATTGGTATTATATCTCATATTAGGCATGAAAATTAATTAAAAGTTTAAAAGACATGACATTGACCAAAAACCAGAAGTATTTTGAGGAAAATTTAGGCAGAAATTTCTAGACTCTTTACATCAAAGCTGTCTTCAATGATGTAATTTCTTTCTTTCTTTTTCTGTCTTTCTTTGTTCT
>PVKC010013686.1:0-22890 GCA_004027635.1 Crocidura indochinensis | reverse complement strand
GAGCATAGAGGCAATCAGAACTCACCTGGAACGTGAGTGGAACGTGCAGAGTTGGGGTTCCATTGCAGCAAGCCCATGCAGGGAAAGGCAATGGGTAGACTGCAAGACATCAGACTCATGCTTAGGATAACTGTCGTCTAATGTGCACCTGTGACAAGACTTCAGCATCGTTGCTTGTAACCTAAGCATGCCCTGAGCAGGTGCTGTATAAACAAGGAATATGGAAGAGTTTGGTTCAAAAAAACAGTCTGTCGTATGGTCTCTGCTTAATTGAAAAGGGCTAAAGTATTTGAAATGCTTAAAGTACTCTTCAGCTAAGGGATAAGCCAGACACCACGACATGGGAATTAGATTAGCAGTTTTGCTTGGTCCTTATTATTTATCCTGACTTTGGCCAAGTTTTGAAAGCTCTTTGTGTCATCTCTTTGCACAGGACATTCTGACAGCACCTAATTCACAGGGTTATAATGAGATTCCTTGAGTTCACATCTGTAAAACATTGGATGCACAATATACATGTGGCTAATTCTTATCAATAATTGGAAACATGATTTAGTAATGATTGAGCATTGTGATGCCATTTCTCAGAAGCTCCTCCCTCAGCCCACTTTCTTTCTCCTGGCACCCTTGTGGCTGACTTGGGGTTCTGATCTCTCACGATGACATGCCTGGTAAGGGATGGAGAAGGATTTACAGACTGATGGATGATCCAGCATGATGGATTGGTGTAACCATCCACAGACTTAAACTTCATGATCTTCCTCTTTCCCCATTTCACGGATGATGTGGTAAGTTCTCTAGAAATCAATGTGTGAATAGCATGGCAGTACATTCTAGAATGTACAGAGGAGAAGGAGCTGCTGTGGGTGGATACCCAGAAGTTCACAAGACAATATTCCCATGGTTTTTTTAAGTCATTTTCATGTCAGTGTTCAGAACTCCTTCTTAGCTTGCCCAAAGATGTGTTTTTAAATTCTGAAAAATGATATCAACAGAAACCAGTTATAAGGTTTTCACTTTTATTTTATTTATTTACTTGTTATTTATTTATTTATTTATTTATTTTGGGTCAGACCCGGCTGTGTCAGGGGTTACTCCTGGCTCTGCACTCAGAAAACGCTCTGGGCAGGCTTGGGGGACCATATGGAATGTTGGGATTCGAACCCCAGTCTGTCCTGGATCAGCTGTGTGAAGGCAAATGCCCTACCGCTGAGCTATCTCTCGGGGCCCCAGGCTTTCACTTTTAAAGAGTTTCCAAGCACCCTGCCCTTTCCCTAAAGGACTCTTTTCCCTTTTATGGACGAGCAGCGGTCTCCAAGACAGAGTAAATAGAGTTTCCTGTTCCAGGGAAGGGCCGGCTCCTGCAGGAGCCCAAAACTCCTTGGGGACAAGTTGATAGGAACTCTGAGTTGGATGTGACCCCGGGCCCAGGAGTCAGCTGAGCCAGCAGGGAGGGAAACACATTGAACAGCCTTTATGTGCAGGCTGAGGTCCCAGAAGCACTTCTGGGAAAGTCTGTCTTGTGCCATACACACAGTCCTTGAAGAATGGGAAGGGGTTGGGGAGCTGGCTAGGGAGAAAGACCTTCCCAGGGTGGAGAGACGCCTCATCTTGCCTCTGGCTGCTTTGAAGACTTTGAAGACTCAAGAATTTCCAGGAATTCCCATAACGTGGGGATCTTTTCTCTCACATAAATAAGGGGTTTGCAAGTCAGACTGAACCAAATTGATTCTGCACCAACTTAACTCTAGTCTCAGAGTAAATATTTTCAGCGTGCTAAATGTTTACATATAAGGGTATGAAAGTGGTATGTTTCCTTTCTAAACCTTAAGGTATTATTGTGTGTTTAAGGGATAGTTAAGCAACATTTATTTGTGATTGAGTTGTAGCATTCATTCACTCTGGTAATTCTGACTTTTGTATAATAAAGAATTACACCAATAGTGGGAAGAAAACACACCCCAAGGGTGACATTGATTCCTTGGGATTCTGATATCATGATAATATAACAATTGTGAATGTTATTTGGATGACAGTTAACTTTGACTGAATGATGAGTATGTGCTGAGGAGAAAATTAAATCAAGTCTATCACTGAGAAATTGCATGTGAATTGAAAAATCATATTTTTTACTTGAATAGAAAGTGTATGAATGCGGGGCCTGGGAGATAGCATGGAGGTAAGGCGTTTGCCTTTCATGCAAAAGGTCATCGGTTTGAATCCCGGTGCCCCATATGGTCCCCCGTGCCTGCCAGGAGCAATTTCTGAGCATGGAGCCAGGAGGAACCCCTGAGCGCTGCCGGGTGTGACCCAAAAACCAAAAAAAAAAAAGTGTATGAATGCGACTTCACGGATATTTTGTATATTTAAAAACAGCATATTTATAAAGCATAAGCAATTAAATGAAAGTAACATAAAACCACAGAGAGAAGGTTGTATTCTGTTTCTTTGTTTTTTTGGCTTGAGGGCCAAATGCAACAGTACTCTGGGCTCTCAGCTCAGGGGTCACTCCTGGCAGTGTTTGGGTGCTGGGCATTGAACTTAGTTACACGAGTGCAAGGCAAATGCCTTCCCCACTGTACTGTTTCTCCTATCCTAGAAAACACACAGAAGTACTTCAACTTTCTCTTCATTTATTACTAATTTATTATTATTTATTACTAATGCAGACCAGTCTGCATATAAATGATTACATAAATAATTTTTATGTTAAGTCTGAGCAAAATGATACATAAGGAGATGAAGTATTTGGCAGATTCACTGGATCTCATTCGAGACAGGCTGTTGACTTCTGTGTTTTATCTGTGACCTTCTGACCAATCACTCAGTTCTTTCCCTTCTTGAATGGTTTATCCTAAGACACTGCTCTCCCGTAGTTTGCTCCTTCACCCCTGTAGATCAATATTGCTTACCTGATAATAAACCAGTATTTTTCTTTTAAAGAAGAAAGTATTGATAAAGATATAGAAAAAAATAGTTCTTTTCCCAGAATTAGTGAAAATGTAAAATGTGCTGCCATAGTGACTAAATAATGAATGATCACATGTACTAACAATTCTACTCCTAGGTGTCTAGCCAAGAAGCAGAAGAAATAGAAACTCACACAAATTTCTTTTTTGACTGTTCCTTGCAGCGTTGTCATAGACAAGTAGAAATGATCAGTGGAGACAAACAAATAAATTAATATGGAAATAACACATGGTATAAATACAGTGGAATATTAATTTGCAGTAAAAAGCAAGGTATGGAGAAACGCTAATACATGGATGCAATTTCAAAAGTATGCTAACAAAATGTCAGTTGCAGAGCACTACATGTTATAAGATGCTGCTGGCATGAATGTCTAGAAAAGGACTAAATTTTAGTTTCTGGGTACACTAAACACATAGCTGAAAGCTGTCGATCTTGGGAGGAGATGGATGTTCAAGTTTCTACCCTGCCAAACCACACAATTGCTGCTTCACCAAAGACCCTGCTTCACCCCTCTTCTAGGGTTCTAAATTCATATTTGTGCTGATACCACTAGGGAGATTTTTGGAGTGAGTGTGGGCACCCTACCCTGCCATCTTGTCCAGAAGACCTGGTGTCCGGAAGCCCTGGCAGCCAAGAACATGCCCCACAAAAGCTGCACCCGCAGGAATAGTGCCTGAATTTCTGGACCTCGTGGCCATCTTCATGACCATGCTACAATTCCAACTTTGTTTAATACTGTCATCTTATAGGAATTCATCAATTTAGACTCCAATGTGTATCTGAAGCCACCTAATGTTCAGAAACAAATGACGTGACAGAATGGTCAACCAGAAACAAGAACTTACTAAACTTTTTGACAATAATTTTATGACCTCATTGGAGATACAATCATTTTCACAAATTTGCTTGTTACTCTACTATTCTCTTCTTCCTTCTTCTTTTTCTTTCTTTTTTAATTTGTTTTATAATTAATTTCTTACCTACTTGGAAATAAATATATTATAACAACTATGTTGATTATGTGATATATACTCTTTAACTAAATTAACTTAAGTTTTTTTTTAAATGGCTAATTTTTAGAGATAGATTAGTGCTTGTCTAGGTGTGAATGAAGATTATTTGGGATTTCTTTGGGGGTCTATCCATTTTGTTTAATATGAAATGGACATTCTATTTATGCATATGTTTCTAGCTATGCACTTATAAATAATTGTATTTATTTATGAGCTGTTTAATAAACATTTATGTGATTTTTGAGATACAAAGTTATTCAATACTGTCTTTAAAATTATTGTTGTCTTCTTATGATGTAAGGAAAATAATTATGACTATTTGTCATGGGGTTATATATGGGAAAAAAGAGATTGCCTACTTTTCCCTGTGGAAATTAAAATGATGGTATAGAAATTTTTTTTTTTTTTTTTTTTTTGGTTTTTGGGTCACACCCAGTGACGCTCAGGGGTTTCTCCTGGCTATTCGCTCAGAAGTCGCTCCTGGCAGGCACGGGGGACCATATGGGGAACCGGGGGATCGAACCGCGGTCCGACCTAGGTTAGCACAAGGCAAGGCAGGCACCTTACCTTTAGCGCCACCGCCCAGCCCGATGGTATAGAAATTTTATTGCCCATTTTCTGTTTTACTCCTGGCTCTGTGCCCCAGGATCACTCCTGGCAGGGTTCAGGTTACCATATATAGTACTGGGCATCAAATCTGGGTGTGAGCTGTGTGCAACGTAAGTGTTCTTTCCACTGTACTTTTTACACACTTAACTTTTTTAATTGTTATTTTCATCCCAGAAAATTAACCCAGCTGCTATAATTCATTGATTTTGTAGAAGTATGTGCATTGTTTAGACGTCTAGCTATCTCACTTTCATCACACCAAAATGTTCTCCTATACTATTTCCTGCCAATTCCTGTTCATTCACTGAACCCATTTACCTACTGTCTGTCTTCTTACTATCGCTTGTTAAAGATTTCTTGTGTTAAGGGGACCTGTTACACTAGTAGTCCAGGGGGCTACGAGTGGAGATATAGGATGCATGCTGGGGACAGGGGCGGAGGGAGGTCAACACTGGTGGTGGGAATGGCCCTTATTCAATGTCACTATGTACCTAAAATATAATGTGAAAGGCTTGCAATTCACATTGGTCACAATAAAAGTGATTAAAAAAAAGATTTCTTGTGTTAACTTCTAATACTTCTAATTTTGAGGCTTTACTAACGGAGCAGACATTTTTATTTATTTAATTTTATTTTGGGGCCACTCCCAACACTACTAATGCAAGGCAAGTGCCTTGCCCTTTGTGTTATTGCTCTGGACCAGCATAATGTTTTTCAGATTCACCAATGACCTTTATAATAATTAGTTTTTCCTTTATTTTGGGGGCAGGATTTCATTTCATGGATGTCACTTACTGATTCATTGACAGATAATAATTAGCAGGGTTTTTTTCTATTTTTTTTTTGGGGGGGGAGAAGAATAGATGTGCTAGGACCATCTGTGTATAGATCTGAGCAGATGGACGCTGCTTATTTCCTTAGGGTGAACGCTGGGTGATAGAGAGGTATGTAAGTACTAAGCTTTTGAGGAAATCTGTTATTTCCCAAAGTGACTGTACCAGATTGCATTTCACTAACAAAACAGGGATCCAGATTCTCCATGCCTGTTCTTTCTTTTTTTGTAGCAATAAATACGAAGGTGTGTCTGGGCATTACTGCCCAGTGGGAAGAGTTAAGTCTTAGAGAAGTCCCTTTCTGAAAGGAGAAACAAAAATAAGCCAAGGTACAGTGCTTTGAAGGTGACTTGGAGAAAGGGGAAGGGACACCTGAGGAAATAAATGCGCTGCCATCTTGCTTTCTAGGAGAAAAGATGTTTCCATAAATTTCATAAGCTATATCACTTGACATATTGCAAAGTATATCATTGATTTATTGCAAATATTTTTGGGGGGTCATACCCAGTAGCGCTTCGGGTCACTCATGGCTCTAAGCTCAGAAATCGCTCCTGGCAAGCTTAGAGGACCATATGGGATGCCGGGATTTAAACCATCAACCTTCTGCATGCAAGGCAAACACTTTACCTCCATGCTATCTCTCCGGCCCCACAAATATTTTCTTTGCATTGCAAAGATGAACTGAGGAACCTATATGGGCTATTTCTGCTTTGTTCCAGAGAAGTTTGAGTCACAGATCAGCAATATGCTTATATATATACTAGACGTGGAACATTTCAGATACGATTGTTTTTGGAATAGAGACATTTTTAACCCTACACCCACGTTATTTATGTTGACTATGATAAATTGCTTTTTTTTAAAACACATTAATAACTTTTTTTGTTTGAGAGACACAATGGACTGTACTGAAGGCTATTTCCTTGCTCTGCACCCAGGAATTACTTTTGGCGGTACTTGGAGTCTAATGGTGAGATCCAACAGCTGCTAACCACTTACAAAGTAAGCACCTTAACCAATGAGCTACCTATCCAGCTCTATTTACTATTTTCATAAGTGTCTTCATTTCAATTATGCTTACTATTAATGAATGGAGTCAACATTTTAAAAGGTTCTAGGGGTACTCCAAAATTTCCAGAGTATAGTGAGCTCTCAGAACCAAAGATTCTTTGATCTTTATATAAGTCTTTATAGCTATCATATGTTAGTGCCCCAGTCTTACCCCGACTCTGTATTTAGGGGTCACTGCAGGTAATCTTCAGGGCACCATTTGGGTTAGCGGATCAAACCTGGACCAGGGACATACAAGGCAAGTGCCCTCTACCTTGTACTATATATCCAGTCCTGTAACAGTGCTCCAGTTTTTGTGCATTGGTACTATATCGATTAATGTACACTAATACACATTAATGCATTAATTTACATATAGTTAATACATTCCATAACCACCAAAGTACCCTTTTCCATTCACCACTGTTCTTATGTTGTTCTTGGTCTAATCTTTATTCCCTCTCCCAACTCTTATTGTTTTTTGACACCGAAAGCCAAAGGCTTTTATTGCTTGATATTGTCTCTTCTCTATTATTTTGTCTCTCTCTATTTCACAGATGAGTGTTTCTATGTTGACATGCATTAGTATATCCAGTTCCAACATAGAGACTCACTCTTTCACTTGCAGGCATCTTCGATGAGTTGTACTATTCATTATCCGTTTATTTGGGACACGTGAGAAAACTAAAATAGTTTCATAGGGGAAACTTTTGATTCTCTAAATCTTTCTCTATCTAGCTGCTGGTCCCAACAGTAGCCTCTCTGGGTCTTTCTGACCCCATATCCTCTCTCTGCTTTCCTTCTCTGGTGCATACATCAACCTTCTCCTGCACTCCTGTGGTTGTCCTCTTGACCCATCTGCACTGTCTTTCAGCATTTGCTTCCAAGTATACACACATACCTGTCATTTCTGGTTTAGAAAAGTATCCCCTGCTTCTTCCTCACCTACATGTCACGAATTTCATACTCCTTCACCAGGCTACACAGACACATGAAAATCTTCATTATCTATTGTGTTATACAATGGAACTTTGCATAAATCTTTCTCCAAAGATCTATTTATTGCCACACTCCATTTCCTGTTCATACTTAGCAGTTCCACTATTGGGACCTAAATTCTGAACAAGGAGGGACTCCATTTTGTAAAGGCCTCGTGGCAGGTTTCTTCTCAGGTTCTGAGCAGGGAGAGATGCCATTTTGTAAGGACCGCATGGTGTAAGCCACATACTAGGTCTTCACAAGCCTATTTCCATAGCCCCCCCCCCCCCAAGCTACCTAATACCAGGTAGCCTATCAGGAAAGGACAAGGGTGCAGTAGGAAGGCACCCCTAGACAATAGCCAATCATTTTAAGGATCATCAGAAAGCTGGAACGTCCCTAAATCCTTTCCCTATATAATCTTCCTCATGACCTTGGACGGGGCTCATCTCCTTTGGGAACTGGCCCTTGCTGGCAGTGTGGGGGTCTTGTTGGCAGATAGATTAAAGTATTAGACTTTATTCCAGCATGTGGTCTTGTCCTTCTACTTCGGACCCTAGCACCACTGTGCCTTGAGCCAGCTGGTGACCTCAGCCTGAGTGTCAGGCCTACATGTCTTCATCCTGCAGATCTCTTCTTGGTCATGTGTCCCAGGTGTCTTAAGGCTCCCCTTCTTTCTGAGATCCTTCCTTTCTCCAGTCCAGGCACTTGACTTAGTGTATCTTGCTACCTCCATAAACCACTCTAATTTCTCCCTCAACTGTAAGATCTGTTTTATGTCTGTTTCTCAGCAGGACCATGATCGCTGGAGTCCTGTGCATACTCATGAAATGATAGACCATTTGAGTGAAGCAATGCCAGAACTGTACTCTACTTCTTTCTTGCTCAAGTGATAAATATTTTCTCTTCATGGCTGTATCAAGTTTGATTATTAAAATGCTTGCTCTTCAAGAAAAACAAGTACAAAATCAATCGGTCTGCTACACAGATAAAACTTAGTTTTCTCTCTGTGAAAATTTAATGATTATTCCCTGTAGTTGTTTGTTCCTTCTTGTAGGTCTGAAAATAAGAAGAGGGCATTAGAGGAGAAAAAAAATGATGCCAGGATTAAAGAACTCATGAGACAAGGAGAAAATTTGAAGAAAAGGGGCCAGAGAAAGGAGGATGAGGAGTAGAAAAATGGAAAAGATTGTGGGAAAACTGCAGAAGCAGTGTAAAGAATAGTCTATTTGCTGCCAATAAGGAGCTACAAGCATAAAGAAATACAGGAATGAGAGGAAACTCTGGCAGGATGCAGCTTCACAATTCTTTTCTGAGTGCAAGCCCATGCTGGCTACTCTATATTGTCTCTAAAGAGTATGTCCTCTGGCTCTCAGGACTGGGGAAATTTTCTTGAAGAGTCACTTCTGGGTCAAAAGGCCAGAGTACCCACACTGCAATAGGAAACTATTTTCTGGACCTCTGGACCATCTTAGGAGCAAAGCTAGTTGACAATAATTGTTTGAAAAAATTGCTCTAATGACCCCGAGTTTGGCTTAAGATATGATGGAATACCTATAAAATCTTGACCATTACAGTCAATGTCTTCCAACTAATATGCTTATATATAAAGCATAACAGAAAGTTTTACTATGACCCAATGTGAAAATTCAGTCATCTTCAATGTCAAAAATCAGAAATGATTTTTGTTTTATAAACAAAAGTTATTAGTCATCAGTATTACATTTTAAAATGTCTTGGGGTAAAAATTGCTAGAGCTATCATTTAATCATATATATATATATATATATATATATATATACATATATATATATATTGGTTTTTGGGTCACACCCAGCAGTGCTCAGGGGTCACTCCTGGCTCCATGCTCAGAAATTGCTCCTGGCAGGCACGGGGGACCATATGGGGCACCGGGATTGGAACCGATGACCTTTTGCATGAAAGGTAAACGCCTTACCTCCATGCTATCTCCCGGGCCCCTTAATCATATTTTTTAATTCCAGAAGAACATAAGACTTGAGCTTACAAACACTCTTCTCATGAGGGAAGGTTTTTCACAGAATTAGGACTATTATTTGTTCAGAATAAACTGAGTGAAAAAGTAGGACAAATTTGAGAAAGTGTTAAGATATGATGTTTTGGGACCGGAGAGATAGCATGGAGGTAAGGCATTTGCCTTTCATGCAAAAGGTCATCAGTTCGAATCCCCATGTCCCATATGGTCCCCCGAGCCTGCCAGGAGCAATTACTGAGTGTAGAGCCAAGAGTAACCCCTGAGCAATGCTGGGTGTGACCCAAAAACAACAACAACAACAACAACAACAACAACAACAAAGATATGATGTTTTATAAGCAAAATGTTGTTATGGCAAATATTTCTTTAATACTTGGCTGCTATTGAATATAATACCACAGTGAGTCATTTTAAAGTCATAAGAATTGTCAATAAATGAAGTATTTTGTATATCATTCAATTAAAGTACTCCCATGCACCTGTATATATGAAATACATATGTCCTCATGCAAGACTTCTTAGTCTATGTTTGTCTTTATAGTTAGCTTGAAGTAGTAAATCATTAACACTTGGAAACAAGTATTTTTTACTAGCTCTGTCACTCAAATAAGGTGTCATCAGGATCAACCAGTTCATCAAAGTGGAGATGGATTTGTGGGTACAAACATAACATTTCTATCACAGCTACTGTCTATGTGAATAATTTTCCTTAACTGACCCGTTTTACTCGATCTTTGCCCAAATATCTCAGATTTCCAAGCCCAGAACTGAAAAGCATGTGGGTCTGAAGCCAATGGTAAATCTTCTGCATTCTCTTCCATGTGATTCATCAAGACACTGAAAGTCAGAGATGAGCAACTATTTACATTCTATCACTCAGTTATCTGGAGAATCTTCAAGAATAGATCTCGGGTTTCAGCCCCCCTTTCCTGTGTTGCTCTCTATCAATGAGACAGGCTGTATCTGAAGCATTTCCCAAGGTTCTGATTAGATTTTAGATTCATAAGGCAATCCAGCATAAGACAAATGCTTGTACATGTCCATGTTGGAAGAGACTACTTATTGAGCCATCTCTTGCTTATGTTTACAAAGGGCAACAAAGATGGAAAAGTTAGAAGAATGTAGGGACAGAAGCAGCATGGTCGAGCATTTAACACCAAGGCCTGCCATGACTTGGGTTACTTAGGAGCTACCACTGCTTCTGTGGTAGAGGAGATGAGGGCTTCTCTGGTGGCATTTCTGAGAGCCTTAGTCAAGCAGAAACACTCGCAACTAACCTTGCCTTATGTTGAGAATAAACAACTAAGTCTCATGAGTTGAGAATGTCCATCTGCGGACCATCACAGAAAGTGCCAGATGGATTTTTTTTGTACTGAGATGACCTCCACACAGTTTGGTGGCACCTGATAGTATCATGTGCAGCCAGTCATCTGTCTTTACTAATGATGTTCTAATAAGCAACTTGGTCAGGTTACTCAGACGCTGCTACGTTGAACTTTCTTGTGTGCCTGTAGGCGATGTGCAGAGAAATAAAAACATTACTATGAGTATGAAGAAGCCAACTCATTTGACCTTGCAAATGGTCTCTAGAGGGAAACATCATTTCTTCGGGAAAAGCTAGAGCTACCTCATTCCAATCAGTCCTACACACTCATTAGTTGGACCCAAGAAGGAGATTCTAATTCTCAAATCCGTTTATGAGATTTAGCATGGAGAGAGAGCATGTAGGTAAGGCATTTGCCTTGCATGCAGAAGGACGGTGGTTCAAATCCCGACATCCCATATGGTCCCCCGAGCCTGCCAGGAGCGATTTCTGAGCATAGAACCAGGAGTAACCCCTGAGAGCTGCTGGGTGTGACCCAAAAACCAAAAAAAATCTGTTTATGACATGTAGGATTCCAAAAGAGAATTGTCATAAGACATGTAGGATTCCAATAGAGAATTGTCATAATAAAGAAATGTCATAAATGGTAGAAGTCCATGCTTGCAAAACGGGAGGTGCAGATCTCCCAAACCCTTTCTGGGAACCACGCCCTTCACACAGAGCCAAGAATAGTCCTCTACCAGTATTTCAGTACATGTCCTCTCAAAAACTAAAATAATTATCCAAATTACAATCATTTCAATGTCTCTATCTTCTACTACAGTACTTTATGTCTACTAGACATAACACTATTTACTCGGCCAAACCCTGGGTATGTGCCTTTTAAGAAACATGTCAATAAACAAAACTATACATGAAGCAAGGTGATTTTCTTAGCAGCACAAACAACACTTCATAGAAAACATGATGAGAGGAGACTGAGGATTCCTTCCTTTTCCAGTGTACAAGTCAATACACATCCTCCATGCAGTTGGCTATTCAAATAAATGTTGATTGACCACAGCAATGCAGCTTGCCTTCATAAAATGGTCATGACAAGTTCTTTTCTGAAATGTCAGTAGCTCAGGACTTTATTATTTTAGTTTTCATTTTAGATACAATTTTATTTTACACACAGTGGACTAGTAAAAATCATTTCATTTTGAATTGATAGGGAAATAACGAAATGAAGATGATATTTCTTGAGACTTCTGTACACTGAGTATGCCGAGGAGGTTGGATCTATTAGAAGGCACTTTCAAACATGCAGAGTAGTCGACTTCATGTTAACAGCCTTCTCACAAACTTCACAAGGTTCCAATCACTGTGAAGGCACGAAAAGCCATGACTCATGTGACCAGCATAAATGTGGCCTCCTGGTTGGCCCTTCCTCAGAGTGACTGTGATACTTCTCAGTTCCCAGGTGAGATTCAATCCTGAGGTCAAAGTTGTTTGGGTTTTGCCTTTTTATTTTAGGTGTTCGGGTCACACCTGGTGGTACTCAGATCTTACTTCTGGCTCTGAAATCAGTGATTACTCCTGATGGGACTTAGGGGACAATCTGGGGAGCCAGGGATTGAACTCAGGTTGGCTTAATGCGATGCACACACCCTCCCTGCTGTACTATGACCCAAAGTTGAGTCTGTTATCCCTTCAGTGGTGTGCAGAAGTACTTTGGTACTTTCCAGTCCACCTCTGTTTCCAAGATTCAGAGCAATGAAGTGATTTGGCAATGTCAGTGCTTGGTGGGCTGCTCTTTTGTGGCGTTCCCTCCCCAAATGTTCCTTCCAGGGGCCAGAGAGATGGCCCAACAGGGCCATTTGCAGCCGTAGGGCATTTGTCTTGCACACAGCTGACCTAGAATGGTCCCTGGTTTGGTCCCTAAGTGTCCCATATGGTCCCCCAAGCCAAGAGTAATTTCTGAATGCAGAGCCAGAAGTAACCCTTGAGCATTACACGGTGTGCCCCCTCACAAAAGTTTCTTCCAACATACATCCCATGGAGTCCTGGCTGGTTGACAGCCACTTTTCTACTGCCAGTCAGGAACAAGAGTTAAGACTTGGGTGTCCTTCCTTAATCTTTTCATTTTCTTTTTTTTTTTTTATTGTGATTTACAGAGTCAATAGCATCGCTCTCCCCTCATTCCACCATCCCTAGTTCCATCCCTCCACCAAAGAATCAACCTAATTCCATGAATGTTCAAGTTTAATTGTATCTGGGGTCCCATGATGACAGTGTTGGATTAGTGATGTAGACATCCAGGTACTTCACACAGAGGAGCCCAAGACCCTGACCTTGCCGCTCGCTATGTTACCTTCAGGCCTCCTCCTCTTTTTCTACACTCCATCTCTCTTTCCTTGACATCTTTGCTTCTATTATCTAGAGTCAGTGTTTTGGCCACCCTCACTATCTTCCAGATTAGTGAGAACATTTAGTATTTGACCATGCTAACAGAAGACCCTTCAGATCCATCCATATTGCTGCAAATTGCAGGACCTCATCATTAATGGTGGCTGAAGACAAAGTAAATTTTGCTTGTACATAAACATCAGTGGTGGTTCCTTGCTGGGAGTCCTCTGTGCCCTAAAATTTTTCATCCAGAATGCATGGGAGCTTCTTGAAGGGAGCCAGAAGAGTAAACGTAAAGCCTTGAAGAGTAATGCAAGAGAAATAATCAATTGCACAAATAATCTCAAAAGGAACGATGAGTAGCTGAATATGCTTAGGTGGGAACAGTCTATGGACTGAAAATTCTGAAGTCTCTGGGAATGGGAATGAGCAGATATCGCCCCCATCCACCCCAGAAAATCCAATAACCCACACCCACAATCTTGTCAGCCGAGAAATGTTTTAGCTCCATAACTAATTTTGAAAAGAACATTATGTCCCCTAACCTTCCCAGGTAGACTGGTCTAGGCTGACAACTCTGGGGCCTTCTCGGAAAGGGGGTACACAGATTCTCTTTTCTGCCAGAAGGCACAGAAGCTTAAAGCCAGGCTAGATGCACTAGTCACAGATATTGCCCAGCTCTATATCTTAACCTCATCAAGTTTCCAAGACACCACATTTTTCTAGCTTTATAGCTCCTGGACAGCATGGTCACACATAAAGCCACATCACACCTCCAAATTTTAGTATCATTAGCCCAGTAGAAGTACAGAAAATCTATGGCAAAGTTGTACTGAAGACCACCAAGGTCAATGAATCGAAACAATAACATATAAGACTAAATTGTAAGACATGAGGTTTCCTATTCCCTCCCAGACATAATCCTGGCTGGTCCCAAAGGCCAGTGGCATGTCCAGTGATGGCTCTGTAACCCAAAAGGAGGCTGAGAGAAGGATGAAAGGAGGCCCCATTCTTGTTGGTCAATAAGTATCATTATTTAATTTATTTTTGTTTGTTTCGTTTTCTTGGGCCACACTCCTCGGTGCTCAGGAGTCTCCTGGCTCTGCACTCAGAAATTACTCCGGCTGGGGCCCGGGAGATAGCATGGAGGTAAGGCGTTTGCCTTTCATGCAAAAGGTCATCGGTTCGAATCCCGGTGCCCCATATGATCCCCCGTGCCTGCCAGGAGCAATTTCTGAGCATGGAGCCAGGAGTAACCCCTGAGCACTGCCGGGTGTGACCCAAAAACCAAAAAAAAAATTACTCTGGCTTGGGGTACCATATGGGAGGCTGAGGATCAAACTCTCATTCATCCTGGATCAACAGCGTGCAAAGCAACACCCTACCTCTGTGCTACCATCCTGACTCCAATAAGTATCATCATTAAGGGTGAGAAACTGAATGTATTTTCTCTGAGATCAGGCACAAGGCAAGATTTAAAAAAATAGACCAGATTAAAAAAATAAAAAGGAATCAGATTGGAAAAATCAAATTATCACTGTTTTCAGATGACACGATAATATACATATAGAAGACCCTGAAGAGTCCACTCAAAGGTTCCTATAAACTACAAACTAATGCTTCAAAATTGCTAGCTACAAAGTCAACACACAAAACTGCCACAGTCCAATATGCAAATAATGAACTAGAGAAAAAAAGATCCAAGAGTTTATTTCATACAAGACATTAAATACCTAGGAATCAACTTTACAAAAGATGTGAAATATCTATACCTTAAAGTCTATATTCCACCTGTGAAAAATATAGGAGATGTACTTAGAAACTGGTAAGATATTCTAAAATATTCCATTTTTATGTATCAAAAGAATCAATGTGTTGGCAACTTAACTAAAGAGGTGTAGGACCTATACAAAGAAAAATACAAAACACTGCTTCATGAAATAAAAGAGGACAAAAGGAAATGGAGACATATACCCTGTTCATGGATTGGAAGAATCAGCATCATTAAAATGGCAATACTTGCCAAAGCATTGTACAGATTTAATGCAATTCCTCTAAGGAAACCAGGGCATTCTTCAAAGAACTAGATCAAATACTTCTGAAATTCATTTGGAACCATTTATGTACACGAATTGCTAAAGCAGTCCTTAGAAAAAAGAAGATGGGAGTCAACTTCCCCAACTTTAATTTGTACTACAAAGCAATAGTCATTAAAACAGCATGGTATTGTAATAAAGGCAAATCCTCAGACCAATGGAATACACTTGAGTATTCAGAGAATGACCTTCAGGCATAGTAACAATTAATCTTTGAAAAAAGGGTAAGTAACTCAAAATGGAGCAAGGAAAATGGTTCAACAGTGTTGTTGGGACAAATGATCAGGAACATGCAAAATAGCAAACTCAGACCTTATCTAACAACATGTAAAAAGGTCAAATCAAAATAGATTAAAAACCTTGATATCAGACTATAAGGTGTATAAAAGAAAACAGGCAAACTACTCCATGTCATTGTGAGTAAAGGCATCTTCAAGGAGGAAACACCACTGTCTAAACAAGTGGAAGCAGAGATAAACAAATGGGACCACATTAAACCGAGACACTTCTGCACTGTTTCCTTTAAGAGTTATGAAGATATACATCCAATACCCATTAGATAAGGGGCTAATATCTAAGACATACAAGGTACTAACAGAAATTATCAAGAAAGAAACATCTTACCCCATAAAAAAATGGGAAGAAGAAATGAATAGGCATTTTCTCAAAGAAAAAAAAGCACATGAAAAAATGTTTCACGGGGCCTGGGAGATAGCAAGGAGGTAAGGCGTTTGCCTTTCATGCAAAAGGTCATTGGTTGGAATCCCGGTGCCCCATATGGTCCCCCGTGACTGCCAGGAGCAATTTCTGAGCATGGAGCCAGGAGTAACCCCTGAGCACTGCCGGGTGTGACCCAAAAACAAAAAACAAACAAACAAAAAAAAGTTCCACATCACTAATAATCAGGGAGAGGTAAATCAAAACAACAATGTGATATCATCTCACACCATAGAGACAGGCACACAGGATAGAGAACAAGAACCAGTGCAGAGAGAAAAGAATTCTCATTCTCTACTGGTGGAAATACCATCTAATCCAGCCTCTATGGAAAGCAATGTGGATATTCCTCAAAAAACTGGAAATTGAGCTCCTACATGATTCAGCAATATGAATACTAGAGATAGCACCTAGAAACATAAAAACAATACAAAACTGCCCTCTGAACTCCCATGTTCATTGCAGCACGACTTACAATAGACAGAACCTGGAAACAACCCAAGTGCCTGAGAACAGATGAATGGCAAAGAAACAGTGGTATATCTACACAATGAAATACTATGCAGCTGCTAGGAAATATAAAGTTATGAAGTTTGCCTATACATGGATGGACATGAAGACTATTATGCTATGTGAAATGAGTTATAGGGAGAGAGATAGACCCAGAATAGTCTCACTCATGTATGAGATATAAGAAAAATAAAAGACAGTATGATAATAATGCTCAGAGACAATAGAGATTAAGGCCAGGAGTAACAGCCCATGATATGAAGCTTAGCACAGAGTGGTGAACGCAGTTAGAGAAATAAATGCACTGACAACTATCATGAAAATGATAGTGAGAGAGAGAAATTGAGTGCCTGTCCTGAAGATAGGCAGGGGAGTGGCGAAGAGGGAAATGGAGAACATTGATGGCAGGAAAGTTGCACTGGTGAAGGAGGGGGTACATTCTTGACTAAAACCTAACTATGAACATTTTTCTAACCACAGTGCTCAAATAATTATTTTAAAAAGTGTCAAAATTGGGGGCCGGAGAGATAGCATGGAGTTAAGGCCTTTCATGCAAAAGGTTGGTGGTTTGAATCCTGGCGTCCCCTATGATCCCCTTGAGCCTGCCAGAAATGATTTCTGAGCATAGAGCCAGGAGTAAACCCTGAGAGCTTCCGGGTGTGACCCAAAAAACAAAAAAACAAAAACAAAAACAAAAGTGTCGAAATGACCATTTTACCTGTTACTAATTATACAATGCAGTCCCCATCCAAATTCAGTCCTTTTTCAAGGACTTAGAATAGTTATAATAAAGTCTGTATGGGATTGCAAAGCACTCAAATCGCTAAAGTCATATTGAGGAATCATCTAATTTGAGAGAATGCTAGAAAACTATACTTATCAAAATAGCATGGTACTGGAATAAATTGACCAATGGCTTAGAATCAAATACCCAAAGACAAATCCTCAGATCTATAAACTAATTTTCGGCAAGGGAGCTAGACAGATGAAATGGAGTAAAGATAGCCTCCAATAAAATACTGTTGGGAACACTGGATAGCCACATGTAAAAAAAATTAAACTTGATCCATATCTCCCACCTTACACAAAAAGTCAATTCAGAGTCAAGATCCAAATCTTGAGATCAGACCAGGAGCCATGAAGTACACTGATAAAAAAATATTGGCAAAAATTTCCAAGAGTTGGACTTCAAAGGTGTTTTTAATGATATGATTCTTTTGGCAAAGGAAACAGAAACAAAAACAACCAAATGAGACTACATCAAATTAAAGAGTTTTTGCACTGAAAAAATTAAAGGCAAAAACTAAGACACCAAATGAATGGGAAAAGGATTTTATTTGAACACATCAGGTAGTCAAGGTTTAACATCCAAGATCTATATAAAGAACTCACAAAGATCATCAACAATCACCAAAAGACCCTATGAGAAAAGGGAACAAGGATGGACCAGAGAGATAGTTCAGTGGGTAATGAGTTTACCTTGCTGCAGCTGACATACATTAATACCCCAAACTCCATAGGGTCTCATGAACTCTGCAAGAAGTACTATGCGCAGCCTCATCCGGTCCAAAAGTCAAGCAAAGGAATGGGGAGGATGAAGAGACACTGCTTTGAAGCAGAGAGAGGAATAAGCATATGAAAAAGTTTTCATTACCACCTATTATCAGGGAAGTCCAAATCAAGACAATAGTGTCTTGACTCATCCCAAAATAATGGCACATCTCAAAAAACCTGAAATCAATATCTTGGTGGGGACATGTGAAAACAGAACACTCACGCACTGCTGGTAGGAATGTTATCTAATTCAACTCCAGTGGAAAATGGAAGATTTTGCAGAAAAATCAGAATAGGGTTGCCATATTCTTGGTATCTATACACAGAATACAAAAACATTTGTTCAAAATGACCTATGCGCATGATTATTCCTTAATAAAAGGAAAGTTCTTCGGCTAAATGTCAGAGAACAGACTGAGCGAGAGTTATAATTAAAGGCATGGGGGCCGTTTGCAATGATTACAAAGGAATGATGTGAATTATAATTTATAACAGTATGAACAGGAATAGGTAGGAAATTTTATTCAAGAGGCTTGGGAAAAAGTCAAGATCAAAGTCTGAGGGATTGTGGAGGAAAGAGAAATGTTTTGGTTTTGGTTTTCTTTTTAATGACTTTAAACACCCGTGGTTTACAGGTTGTTCATAATATGTTTTTTTTTTTCAGAGTTACAAAGTCATTCATGATAGAGTTTCAGTCATATAGGATACAATACCCTTCACTAGTGCACATTTCCCACCTCCAATGTCCCCAAATTACCTTCAACCCTCCCACCCCAGTCTCTGGCAAACATTTTTTTCTCTCTTTCTCTCTCTCTGGAAAGAGAAGCTTTGATGACTTCAGGTCTTTTGAGACAGGAAAACACATAAGAAGGAAGAGTTCTGGCTTAAGAAAACCTCTGTCATTAAAAATTTTAACTGAAATATAATTTGTACATAAATATAATTCATGGTTTAACGTCATAATTCATGTTGATTGGTCCAACATTTATGGAAAACAATATGTATATTTTTCAAAGAACTAAAAATTGAGTTTCCATATGCCCAGCAATGCCACTCCTAGGAATATACCCTAAGGACTCAAAAACACAATGTAGGAAAACCCTCTGCACGTCTATGTTTATTGCAGTGCTATTCACAATAGCCAGAAACTGGAAAGAACCCAAGTGCTGGAGAATAGATGAGTGACTAAAGAAACTGTGGGTGATGTACACAATGAAACACCATGCAGCATTAGGAAAAATAAAATCGTAAAATCTGCTTATACATGATGGATATAAAGAATATTATGCTGAAGAAATGAGTCAGAAGGGAAGGAATAGATATAGAATGATCACACTCATTTGTGGGATATATATATGCATATATATATAGTATAGTATAGTAATACTATCCAAAGACAATAGAGATGAACACCAGGAGGACCAGTCTATGGTAGGATGCTTGTCCCCCTTGCCCTAGGGGAGTACAGTTAGGGCAAAAAAGGGGCCACAAGAACTAGGTGCTGAAAAGAGATGAAGTGATATGCATGATACCCCTTCCATCACAATATTGCAAACCACAGTGTCTAGAAGGAAAAAAAGAAGAGAGAGAGAGAGAGAGAGAGAGAGAGAGAGAGAGAGAGAGAGAGAGAGAGAGAGAGAGAAGAAAAGTATCTGCCACAGAGGCAGGCAGAGGGAGGGCTGTTGGGAAACTGGGGACTTGATGGCAGGAAATATGCATTGGTAAAGGGTTCTTGCTGTATTATTGCATGACTACAATTCAATTATGAACAACTCAGTAACTGCATATCACAAGGAGATTCAACGAAAGAATTCATTTATAGTAGCCAGAGCAGCAGCACAGCAGTAGGGCATCTGCCTTGCACGCTGACCTAGGAAAGACCTTGTTCTACAATCTACAACATGGTCTCCCAAACCAGGAGAGATTTCTGACCTCAGAGCCAGGAGCAATCCCTGAGCATCACTGGGTGTGGCCCAAAAAAAAAAAAAAACAAAAACAAAAACAACAAAAAATGAATTTATAAATTAAAAAATTACTTGAGAAAAAAATGAGAGCCAAACTCTCAAATCCATGAACAAATAGTGAAAAAACTTAACTGTATTAAGACCTGCATATTTGCAAAAATATTGTCATAGGTGTAATAGCTTATTTTAAAAATATGATTGGATGTTCATTAGGTAAATTTTGCTCTAAAGCTTACATGACAGATAATCTCATTCTCCTCAAAATATTTAAAATAATATATCTCTTTTGGGGCTGGAGAAATAGCACAATAATAAGGCATTTGCCTTGCATGCAGCCAAACTGGGAGGGACCCAGGTTCAGTTCCTGGCATCCCATATTGTCCCCTGAGTGCTTGTGCCAGGAGCGATTCCTGAGCACAGTGCCAGGAGTAACTCCTGAGCAATGATAAGCGCGGCCTCAAAAACATCAATTAATAAAATAAATTAAAAATAACTCTTTAACCACTATGACAATGATAGTTGGAAATTATCACTCTGACAAGACCCGGGTGCTGAAAGGAGGCAAAGTGATGTACATTGTTGGAATAATCAGTTTTGATCCTAATCAGGATAGCTTCTTCTTTGCATGTGAAGAACCTCTAGATATGTTCTCCGCCCCAACCTGTTCCCCATGGGGGTGGTCCTACTTTTCCCAATAAAGTCTATAGCTCAGGGAGATTTCCACAGCTTGCTTTGTGCTTCCTGTTCTCTTGTGTTGAAAATTCCTGGACCTATTTCATCTCCCCAGCTTGGTGTGGATTATGGTCCCCCAAGCCAGGAGTGATTTCTGAATACATAGTCAGGAATGACCACTGAGCGTCACTGAGTGTGGCCAAAAAAAATAAATAAATAAAATAATAATAATAATAATAATATAATAATAATAAAAAGGAAGACATAGGAGAGAGAGAGGAGAGAGAGAGAGAGAGCAAAGAACATTATCTGCTATTATGGCAGGTGGGGGGCAGTGGGAGGGTGGGAAGGAAACTGGAGATACTGATGGCAGGAAATGTGCAGGGGTGAAGGAATAGGTGTTGGACATTGTATGACTGAACCCAATCATTAACAACTTTGTAACAGTACCTCACAGTGATCCAACTTTAAAAAAGTTTATTTTCGAAAAGGTCTTAGTCCAGGAGAAAAACAAACAAACAAATAAATAAAACTAATATTTAAAAAGATGACTTTAGGTCAGAAAGCTAGTACAGGGGTCTTTACCTACACTTAATTTGCTTTACATGCACCTGACCTGGGTTTGATCCCTTGCACCCCATGTGGTCCCCTGAAAGTTACCAGGAGAGATAGCTGAGAGCAGAGCCAGAAGTAAGTCCTGCACATCACTTGGTATGGCCCCCAGACCACAACAAATGTTTCATTTAACTTAGAAGAAATTTTCAAATTAGAAACAAAATTTTTGATGTGTAGTGAAAAGTAAAGAGTTCAAATTAGAGATATAGCAAGGGAGTTAAGCTTTGCGAGCAGCAGATCCCAATCTAACCCCCAAACTCCTAAGTACAGCCTAATCACAGAGCCAGAAATGTCCTTTGAACTTGTATAGGAATGGCCTGTAAAACAAGAACAGAACAGATCCCCCAAAAGAGGTCTGATCTGTCACAAAATAGAATCTGTAAATGTATGATATTGTCTCATGCCAGTAGTGACCTTCCCATTAAAAAAATAATAATAACTCAAAGGGCCAGAGTGATAGCACAGCATTTGGGCATTTGCCTTGCAAGCAGCCAATCCAGGACTGATGGTGGTTCAAATCCCGGCATCCCATATGGTCCCCCAAACCAGGAGCGATTTCAGAGCTCAGAGCCAGGAGTAACCCCTGAGCATCACGGCGTGTGATTCAACCCCTCCCCCCCCAAATTACTCAGAAACCTACACTTCCCCCTTATTTCACCTCAAAAATTACTTGAATTCCTATATAATGAACTGGTCTTTCTTTCTTAAATAAAATCAAAGTCTTACACTATAGTATCAAAATTTAAATATAGGGAGCCAAAGAGATGGTTTAAGTGGCTGAGCACATGCTCTGCATATGTCCAGGAGTCCCAGGTTTGATCCCAGCACAGCAGGATCCCCTAAACATGGCCACCAGTTGGCACCTCTAAGCAACAAGCTGGGAGTAGCCCCTGAACCATGTCAAGTGTGGTTCCCTAACAAGGTAAATAATGTATTTCAGACCTGTTTCTATAGGTGCTAGCTCCTTTTCTACTGAGAAAAGGCTGATCTTCACTTGCTTCCTGACCACCAGGCCCAGACCACATGAGGGAAAGGAGGACTGGCAAGACTCCACAGTGCAGGCAGAAGAAACCATGGTTGACTTATCATGTGTGAGTCTGCAGAATAATTTGTAAGAAAAGGAAATGTTCTTCATGCCTTTGATTGACCTAATGGCTGAGTTCTAGCAGTTCAGTCCTTGTTTTTTTTTTTTAGAGTGAGCCTTTGAAAATGGATTTTATTTTTCTTATTTTCCTAGTCAGCACTTACTTTTTTTTAATTTTTTATTTTTAATTATGAGAACAAAAATGCAAAGGAAGAGGACAAGGTAAAGTTACAGTGGAAGGACTATCACCCATAAACAGAATTCACATAAATCCCCTTGCTAATATTTTAACATTGAATTTTCAACCAAAGAATATTAAGAAAAATAAAACAGAACCCATGTAGAATTACTTTGTCCCTCAAGTCCCCAGATTGCAATACATTTGCTTAGCAGCACATCAAGCATTCTAAAGCCATAAAACTTATGTAACTCCCTAAATTTTTAAGGCATAGTACATTTTTACATTTCCATGTATATGCATATTAGTATAAGTTAG
>PVKC010013685.1:0-22771 GCA_004027635.1 Crocidura indochinensis | reverse complement strand
CTCAGGGATTACTCCTGGTTCCATGCTCAGAAATTGCTCCTGGCAGGCACGGGGGACCATATGGGGCACCGGGATTCGAACCGATGACCTTTTGCATGAAAGGCAAACGCCTTACCTCCATGCTATCTACCGGGCCCCTAATTATTTTTTTATTTTAAAAGAATAGGGCTGGGAGTTTTGGGAATGGGATCAGAGCATTCTCAGAATGCCTCAGGGCCACTTCCAATGATAATCTGTAATGGGGACCGTTAGGGTCATTCCAGTAATTCTCAGGGCTCTCCGGACCACTATTGTGGTGCTTTGACTACTATTTGGTAATGGAGTTCCTGATTTGGGAGCCCTAATATCTATCTCCAAGTTCCTCACTGAAGAGGGCTTTTATACCTAAATGCATCCTAGATTTGGGGTTCTAGATTGCCTTGCCTGTGTCAGTACACTGGCCAATCAATTGTGGCAGTTCACATGACCCTCAATGCTGCCCAGCTCTGAATTTATGAACATCAGACATTAAGACTTCAAATTTGGCTCTTCTGTTTAAAATATAGAACTGTTTTTAGCACGAGAGTACATTGAAAAAAGGACAGAGGAGAAGCTAAAAGTACACATACATGCATTACATGTGCTAAGACCCCAGTTGGATATTTGTGCCACATGCCACCTCCCTCCTGACACTTCAGGCATGGCATTGATGACCCTCTGAATCATCAGCCCATTACAAATAGCTAGGCTATCCCTAGGAGTTCTTTCCCCCTCAAGAAGTGATTGGGAGTTCCACTACTTCACTAATAGACTTTGACTTGCACACTGATTTCTAATCCTTCTTCCTCAATTGCTTAATTTTCCAAATAATGATTCTCAAAGAGAAAACAAGGATGAAAAGAATGTTTGTATAATCTTTGGACAGAAAAGATATCTGTAAGAGGTATAGGTAACTCTCAATGTATCACCTTACTTGAATTGATGGGCTATTTCCTAGAATAATTGCATATGGAATTATCTTTCTGTCCAGTGATTTATCTAAATTGAGATTTTATTTTCCCCCCAAACTTTCCTCTTTTATTAGCATTTTATCTTGGAAGAAATACAAAATTTTAAAACATCTTTTGCATTTTAAACCTTCAGTGCTATTTTCTGCTGCTTCTTTTCTCCCCCACTTTTAAATTGCTGCCTTTATGGTACTTTCCTTAGTCCCTTGGGCTCACAGCACTGAGTCAGCATTAAGTTTCAATCCACCTCCACTATTTTCTTCCTACAGCTAGAGTCCTGAGTCCTGTTGCTGTGTCCTTTTAATGCATTCCTTCCAAAAATCTTCCTGCACTATGGGCAATTCTATCTAGTCTGAGACTCTGCTTTCCTCAGCCTTCCTCAATGGTGTCACGTCTGAGACTCTACCGCTGACTTTCCTAGTCTACAGCATCCTGTTTTCTACTCAGCCTAGAGAACACCCTAAAAAAATATCACCCAAACCCCATTCCTCTGTTTGATAACCTGTAATAAAGCCTTTGTCAGGTTCCACTTGGACTTGTCACATAGTAGATTAATTTTCTTCATCACATGTTTCACAGATTATTAACCCACTAATGACTACTTGTAGACTGGTCTCCCCATTGATTATTTAGCCTTCAGTAGCCTTTTTTGGGGGGTGTTGGGTCACACCCAACAGTGCTCAGGGGTTACTCCTGACTCTACCCTCAGAAATCACTCCTGGCAGGCACAGGGGACCATATGGGATGCCGGGATTTGAACCACTGTCCTTCTGCATGCAAGGCAAACACCTTCCTTGCCTCCATGCTATTTCTCCGTCCCCTTCAGTAGCCTTTCTATAGGATACTGTCTTCCCCTGAAGTACTCCACCTGAAACCCATTCATTCATTTCCGATTTTGGTAGTCATGCTTCAATATTATACCACAACCCTGCACCCTCGGATGATACTTCCTTTGACTTCCCTCCTTATTGGCTCCAACTTGTTTGACTCATGAAACCAGATGCCCTAAGGATCTCTCTTAAGTGAGACTAGAAATCTACCAAGGAATGTGCTGAGCTTAAAGAAAAAAGAAAAAAAAAATTTTCCACTGGGAAAGGCTTTTCTTAGAGTCGTACCAAGTATTGTTGTTTTCCAAAACCCAGTAAAGTACAATGACACTTTACCTTATTATAACTTACTAAGTCACCTCAACTACTGACTGTTTATGGTCCCCCAGAGGAAGGCAAATGTTTCCTGAAATGGAATTTAAGGATTATGATTGTTATTTGGAGGTAAGACATTATTGGAACCTAATGAGCATCTATCTCACACTAGTCTGCCAAATTAACTAGATAATAAGGATTGAAGGACTAAATCATGGGCCCACTGTCTTTTGATATCTCAGTAATCAATTAGAAATAGCATGGGTTAAAATTTTGAAAACCAAGTTTGAACTAGTTTGGTTGTATGGAAAGATTCACTGGAACACGTAATTGGGGAAGAGTTGAATAAAATGGGTACATTAAGGCATGGAATTGAATCAGGATCTCGATTCAAATAGCAGCGATTACCTCAATGCTACCAGCCAGAAATTAGTGTCTCCTTGAGATCAACATATCACAGCATAGCAGCTCCTGAGTATAGTGGACAAGTATTTTGAAAATTGTGTATTATATTATCGCTAACATTACTTTGCAATTCTTTTGCAATATAAATTTATTTTTAGTTTTAGAAATATAAAATGAGTACATAACTAGAAGTGCAGGGGGAATAGCAAATGTCTTATTTGCTGAAATCTGAACTTTGCTGTGTTCGTTTAAATATTATCTCTTTTTAAGTCAAAGTGTAATGGTGTTTTAATCTTTTCCTTAGAAATGAGTAATTATAAAAATATATTTATATATCTCACACAGAATGTTGATAGAAGTGTTTAAAAGTGCCTTGAACAGATGGTAGTCTTAGAACAAAAGAACTCCATTAGCTGTCAAATTCAGCTTCCCAGAAGGTAAAAAAAAATAGAATCAGTTCTCAGGTAGTGTTAAGAAAAGCTTTCACTTAGCTTAATACTGTAGAATATGGATTCTTTTGTAAAAAATATTGGCAGCAAAGACTATGATAACTCTCTGTCAATGAATGCCACAAACTGAACAAAAAATAAGGTTTCTCAGATAAAAAATAGTAACCCTAATCAGAATTTTTTAAAAAACAGATGACGCAGGAGTTGGAGAGATAGCACAGCAGTAGGGCATTTGCCTTGAATGTGGCTGACCCACAACAGACGGGGTTTCGATGCCCAGTGTCTCATATGGTCCCCCAAGCCAGAAGCGATTTCTGAGTGCATAGCCAGGCGTAATTCCTGAGCATTATCGGGTGTGGCACCAAAACCAGAATAAATAAAAAAATAAATAGATAAATGAACAAAAAGATGATGCAACTGGGGTCTAGAGAAATGACACAGGGGTAGGACATTTGTCTTGCACACAGCCTACTGGGTACGGACCAGGTTCTATGCTTGACATCCCATATGACCCCCACCCCCACCCCAGCCTTCCAGGAGCAATTTCTGAGAGCAGAACCAGGAATAACCTGAACATTGCTGGGGTGGCACCCCCCCCCCAAAAAAAAACCAAAGATGATGCAACTGAATTCAGACCAAATGATGCCATTTTTTCAAGATTTTCCAGATAAGCATAGTTTTCCTATACATCAGGGGTCTCAAACTCGCGGCCTGCAGGTCACAACATTTTGTGGCCCTGCCCTAGAGGAATCTTTTTTTGTTTTGTTTTAGTTGTTTGGGTCACGCCCCCCAATGTTCAAGGCTTACTACTGACTTTGCACTCTAGGATCACCCCGACTTTGCCTCCTGCGGCCCCAAGGTAAATTGAGTTTGAGACCCTTGCTATGCATATTTGTGGAAAAATTACTTGTTAATAATAATTAATTAATTTTGTGGGGTTTTGTTTGTTCATTTTGGTCTCACTTGTTCTAGGGGATTAATCCTGGCAGTGTTTAGGGAACCATATGTGGCCATATTATCAAAACAAGAGTCTTAACACCAAGAGTCTTAACATCTGTATCATCTCTCTTTACCTTATTTTTGTTTTTGAATCATACTAAACAGTGCACAGGAAATCCTCTCACCTCTGTGCTCATTAGTCATTCTTAGCAGAGTTCAAGGACTGGACTCTTCAGTTTGAATCCAGCAGATTGAAACATTGTGGAACTCTGTGCATGCACTGAACCTACTGAGCTATCTGGGGAACTTTCTTTCCTTTTTTTTTTTTTTTTTGGTGTTTTTTTGGGTCACACCTGACAGTGCTCAGGGGTTACTCCTGGCTCCATGCTCAGAAATTGCTCCTGCAGGCACGGGGCACCATATGCACCTGCAGGCATATGGGGCACCGGGATTCGAACCAATGACCTTTTGCATGAAAGGCAAACGCCTCACCTCCAAGCTATCTCCCGGGCCCCAATGTAGGGAACTTTCATTTCTTATTTTAGTCCTAAGAAAACAAAAGAAGGGAGCCGGGAGGTGGCTCAGGAGGCAAGGTGCCTGCTGCCTTGCCTAGGACGGACCACGGTTCGATCCCCCGCTTCCCATATGGTCCCCTGTGCCTGCCAGGAGCGACTTCTGAGCGCATAGCCAGGAGTAACCCCTGAGCGTCACTGGGTGTGGCCCAAAAATAAAACAAAACAAAACAAAACAAAAAAAAAAGAAAACGAAAGAAATATAATCTATAAAATGATGTTTCCTAGAATTAGAGGCCCCATTATAAACCAAAACCAATGGGGCAAATGAGTTGATTAAAGTCAAGGAACTCTTCTGATCCAGAGTAGATTCTGACGATCATCAGATCTTGTGTCACATGGATTTCCACTATTCCCTTCACTGCTTAGTGGTGATTTTTCAAAGACTGTTGGATAAGAAGTAACACACAGATCAGATTTTCTGTATATTCATGTGTGTTCTTCAAAGTGATTTAATCAAAGAATGTTAAGCCACACTTTACATGACCACAAACCATTTTCTTTTTTATTTTTATTTTTTTGGTTTTTGGGTCACACCCGGCGGTGCTCAGGGGTTACTCCTGGCTCCATGCTCGGGGGACCATATGGGGCACCGGGATTCGAACCGATGACCTTTTGCATGAAAAGCAAACGCCTTATCTCCATGCTATCTCTCGGGCCCCCACAAACCATTTTCAAGATAAATATGTTGATGGACATCTTTCTCTAAAGAAACATTAGAATTCTTAGCATACTCCAGTGTCCATGGGAGATTTGTCAAACTTAGTGTAAAGCTTAACTGACTATCTCCTAAAACATCAAATCCATGTTTAATAAACTCAGTTTGGAGTTTTCCTTGAGAATGACTTGAAGCCTCTTTCTATCAGTCTGAACACAAGTTAGTGAAGCTTTAGAACAAAATAACAGGCATCCAAACCAGAACAATGAAAACATGCAGACAGGCTACACTGTTGAAAAGAATCTGAAAATATCTATAGATCCCCCCCTGCGCTGATAAGCATGGCATGCAGTTAGAACCATAAAACTAAGTGGCATTACTGAAAATCCCTGGACACTTTTCAATAGAACAAGCAAACGGAGACATAGGTGAAGCTAACGAATGAGGGATCTTGGTCTAGTTGCAAAGGGACTGAAGAGTGTCTTGTTACAGGGTCAATCAACCCAACACTTCTCACTATACATACAACCTCCAAGCATAGTTTTGGTTTATATATTCTTTGTTGGGAAGATTTTTCTCTCCTTCCTCATCCCCTAAAGATGTTTCATCATTTTCAAGTAGATTTTTGTGATTGTAATGTTATCCCTGGCTTCTGGCTTCTCAGAGTTTCTGCAGAATTCATTGCAACCTAGCTCTCTCTCTCTCTCTCTCTCTCTCTCTCTCTCTCTCTCTCTCTCTCTCTCTTTCTTCCTCCCCCTTCACTTTTGACAGTAAGCAAGAAGCATGGTATTTATTAATTGGTAAGAATAAGAAACACATTTAGAAATATTGCTGAAACGTAAGATGAGTACATTTCACATGAAAAGAGGGACAATTAAAGTAGTCCAAGTAGAACCCACTGTGTTCATTCAAAGTGGGTTGTTCTACTAATGCTTTACTTTTCCTCAATTTCACAATTTGAGGGACTGACTTGTTAGCACCAAAAAATTAAAATTATTCTTCTCAAATAGCATAAATGCTAATGTTGAGCTTAAGATCATATATATTTTAATACTCTTTTTGTTTTTGGGGGGCCGCTCAGGGGTTACTGCTGGCTATGTGCTCATAAATCGCCTCTGGCTTTGGGGCACCCTATGGGAAACTGTGATAGAGCTCAGATTCGCCCTAGGTCAGCTGTGTGCAGGGCAAATGCCCTACCGCTATGCAAGGCAGACACAGTCTGGTCCCTCATATAAATGGTTGAATATGAAAAAGTTCTACAACTGGAAAAAAGAGACTCGTTAATAGCAGAATTTGGCTAGCACTGTCTAGTTTTCTATCAGGACTGGAGCATTATGCTGACTCTGGGATTATTTTGTTTCTGAAGAGAGAGGCTATGACCTCTCAAAACAATCTCAAGACTATTTAAAAGGGAAAAACAATAATTGATAATTTCTGAGAATAAATTGCCACTATACATTTATATTAATTTGATTTAACACCTCTCTCATGAATATATCTGTAGTATATCAGAGTTCTGTTCAACCAAATTCAATCTAGCTTTCTTCTTAAAAATCTTAGAGGAACTCTTTTGATATGTAAAAAAAAGTGAAATTATAAACCAGAAGGCATTTTATAGAAAAAATTTATAAAACTTCATATCTATCAAGTCATTATGAAAATGAGGTATTAAAAACATCAGCAGTAAGCTGCCATCAAAAATATTTTAAAGTATGTTAATTTTTAAAAGGATTCTCCCCCAAGTTAAAATGAACATGTCCACAGGGCACTAAAAATTGACTGCCTAGAAAAAATTAGAAGCAAAATTTACTTATTGGCTGCTTCTTTGAAGATATTGAACCCTTCCTGTGCACAGATCACTGATGATCTGTCCTTTGGCAAACAAGTCAGTATTAACTGTGTGCCAGTTGACTGGGTCATTAATTCCAAAGATACAGCTGACTAATGGGAAGAAACCAGCCTACAACTGAGTTTGAAATGGTCAATCCCCTGTATTTTTTATCTGCTCAATCATAACAATAGGTTTGAGGTTGCTGTATCTGAATTATGACAGTTCTTTTAGCTCTAGACTTTCTTTTTATTATCATAGTTTCAGGCTGTAATGGTTACAATAGTGTTCAAGGTTCTGATATTGGTTGTTCAAGGTCCTGATAACAAATACTGCACACTTCTGCCATCAAAATATTCATGATCCTCCCAGTAATCCAGCTCCATACTTCTGTCACTTTCACTATTACAGTACTTCCTTCCCACCCCTTTCATTATTTGTTGACTGACAGTTATAGTTTTAATACCTACTGTTACCTTCCTTAGCACCACTTTTATGCTCAACATACTCCTCCTATGTTCCCAAGTTATTTCCAATCAACCTATTTGTTGCCCTCCCTAACCTGGCATTTTCAAGTTTGTATTCTAGTATCCAAAGCTTGTTACCAAAGCCAGAGCGGTGGTGCTAAAGGTAAGGTGTCTGCCTTGCAAGCACTAGCCTAGGAAGGACCATGGTTTGATCCCCTGGCATCCCATATGGTCCCCCAAACCAGGAAAGATTTCTGAGTGCATATCCAGGGGTAACCCCTGACAGTCACCAGTGTGGCCCAAAAACAAAAACAAAAAAACAAAAAGCAAAGTTTGTTACCAGTTGATATTGTTCATACCTGGATTTTTTTTCTTTATATACCACAGACCAGTGAGATCATTCTGTATCAGTCCTACTGACTCTAGTTTATTGTGCTTAGCAAAATATCCTCTAATTCAACCCTAGTTGTGTGAACCACATGACATTAATTTTTTTCTTGTGGCTGCATAGTATTCCGTTGTGTATATATGATGGAGGAAGCCCCATCAGAGTCCCCGTTGGTTTTAGTCATACCTTGGGGTTTGCAGTCTTTCACACTAGGCAGAGAACAAATGATATCTGATGGTCAAATCTGAGAGCAACAAAATACCTGAGGATACTGTTTTCATCTTTTTTTCTGTGTACCAGACATCTCATAGTCTTGATAAGCTTTCCAAAGGAAAGTCTGTGTGTCTTTGGCAGTGACATTGCACATTGCCAAGGAAGTGTGCCTAGGTTAGAAGCATGGCACTAGCAAGTTCACTTGACAGATCGAAAATATATGCTCCAATATCATTTTATTGCAATATAATTGATTCCAAGGTGAAAAAAGGAAAGAATAAAGGGAGGGTTATTTATTGTAATTGTTTATTTATTATTTATTTGTTTGTTTATTTATTTTGGGGTTGGACCATACTTGGTGTTTCTCAGGGGTTATTCTTGACTCTGTACTGAGGAATTGCTCCTGATGGTACTTGAGAGACCATATGAGATGCTAGTTGGTCACATACAAGACAAGTACCTACCCATTATACTATTATTCTAGCCTCTATTTATTTATCCTTATTTTTAAAAATATCTAGCATAGTACTTGGAGCATCACTGGACTTGAGTAAAATTTTGCTTAGAATTCATGAAAATAAAGGGATCAAAGATGTGTGGCTTAAGAACACAGCTTTGCATGTGTGAGGATCTTAGGGTTTCATCTCTGGCACAGTTGTTATCAAAGGGGATAATCCCAGAATAGAACAGAAACAGCAAGAACAAAAATTATAAAGATGAAAATTCGGGATCTGGTGGAGGGAAGCCAAGTTAGATGACTGAACGTTCTAAAAACAGTAGCACCCCCCCACCCCCATCTGCTGGGGATATATTCTAAGACCCCATTGGATGCTTGAAACTTTGAGAGAGTACTAAATCCTATATACAGTGTATTTTATATACGATAAAGTTTTATTTATAAATTAGATATAATGTGAGATTAACCATATCAACCGATATAGAACAATTACAATATATTATAATGAACATTATATAGATGTTTTCTCTCTCTTACTCCCAAAATGCCAGATTTATGATACTTTTTCAGACCTCAGTTGAATATAGGTGACTGAAACCCATGAAAGTAAAATTATAGATAAAAGGGGAGGGGGTTCCTATATGCACTTGCTCTGGCTTCTAATTCTCGAAGATTCATGACAAACATTGGAATATAAGCATCAGTATGGTTAAAGTTCAGGATAAAAATGATTAGTGAGACCTGGTAAATGGCTTCACATAAAGTGACTGGAGTACAGGCTGTGCAATTTGGGGAGACTCAGATTTGACCTCCAACACTGCATAGTCCTCCAAGAACCATGCGAGAATGATCTTCGAGACCCTGAGCACTTACAAGTGAGTTCTCCCAACCCCAAGTGAATAACAACAATATGGCTGTGGTTGACTTCCAGAGACATTATTTTTCTCATAAGTCAGCCAAAGGTTTGAGGAAACCTCCCTGCGGGCCTTTTGGGTCATTTGTTTACTTGGAGCTAGCAGAGAGAGAGGTCTGCCAGCAACTTGTCCAGGTTTTACTTCAAATATCTTGGAAGGTATCAAGATCAAAGGCTTTGATTCCATTTTTGTTTCTTTCTCTTTTAAGAATAATAATATTCAGAGACACAATGATCTCAAAGCAGGAATTGGATGACATTCATTTGGTTTCCAGCCTGGGCTTAGGAAGAGAAGACAAAGCACAGACAATTCATCTCTGGCTTCAGCAAGAAGGGGATGTCTAAGGAATTGGTCTCATTAACCCAAAAAGGAACCTTTCTTTTTTCCTCTTCCAGACAAAGCTATAGAAGTCCTTGATTGCAGAAGAGCGTAGGTTCCAAAATGATCACAAGAAGGTAGGATACCTTTGGCTGACCACTAGGCTGGGAGTCAAGGGACAGGAATTCTCTGACCATTTATCCATGTCCTTGACATGTCACTTCCTTTCGCTGTGTTAAGTTTTCCCCATTTGTGGAAGGAAGTGCCAAGTGGCTTTCTTCCACGTGAAGAGTTGTATCCTGCTGGCTCCTCCTGTGCATGCTGGCAGGCAAAAGAGAATACGGGATCATGAATGACTCCTCGAGAGAAAGCAGCTCAGAAAGGAGCCTCCATGTCCTGGCTTCTTGCAGCACCTCTTCTCCCCCTATGTTGTCTGGTTGCCCTATTTGGCAGCCACTTGCACAGCTACTGCTGTGTTTCCATCTGTCAAATCTCAGTGGAACATCAGGGACGAAGGCTGTGAAATGTGGCTGCTTCTTCCATATTTCTCCCATTGCTGCTAATGTCTATCTAGAGACAGAAATGTTGGAAGACTCTTTTGGAAGTCCCTTTCATAATACATAAAAACATGTGAAGTTCACTGGGTAATTGTTCCAATGATCAAAATAGGCCTCCCCGATTCTTGTAGCCAGTGATGACATTTGATTTCTCCAAAGGGATGAGAAGTCATAGATGAGTTAATCACTTGGAATAGAGCAGCAGATGCCAGCTGTCTAGAACAGTAAGGCTTTTCTGTGTTTTGAGGCTTCTAAAATACACACACACACACATATACACATACTCACACAACACATACACACACTACTGTATACAGTTATGCACAATACATAAAAACATGATTGTTTCTAAACAAATTCAAATGACTAGTTCATTTTGGTCATCAACTATATCTTTGAAAATGACTCTAAAAATATCCATGCTCTAGTAGTTAACATCAATGATCTATAGCCCAGTTAAAACTCACCACTAGCTAGAGAATATTTGGGTATTTTCCTTCTCATTTAATGGGGGCCTTATTTATTATCTTTTTTTTTTTTTTTTTGGTTTTTGGGTCATGCCCGGCCGTGCTCAGGGGTTACTCCTGGCTTCATGCTCAGAAATTGCTCCTGGCAGGCACGGGGGACCATATGGGGCACCGGGATTTGAACCAATGACCTTCTGCATGAAAGGCAAACGCCTTACCTCCATGCTATCTCCCGGGCCCCCCTTATTTATTATCTTAAATTGATGGATTATTATTCCCAAACTGCTAGTTCAGAAATGCAGTCAATGATACACCTTTGTTTCCAAATGTGTATCTATATACACCTATGTTTCCAAAATTAATGACACTAAACATATTCTTTTTTTTTATGGTTTTTGGGTCACACCCGGCAGTGCTCAGGGGATACTCTTGGCTCCATGCTCAGAAATTGCTCCTGGCAGGCACGGGGGACCATATGGGGCACCGGGATTTGAACCGATGACCTTTTGCATGAAAGGCAAACGCCTTACCTCCATGCTATCTCCCGGGCCCCTAAACATATTCTAAAACTACCCCAAGACCCCAAAGTCACCATAACACTCTTTGCTAACTAGCTAATTGCTGGAGGATTCTTTTAAGGAGAATTATTTGCCTAAGAGTTAGGCAGCCCTTGAGGACTGAAGGGAGTGAAGAAGGATATGAACATTTGAGATGGTATCCTTGGCTACTACAAAAACCCTTGGCATATACGTTAAGTATTCCCTCAGACCCTGCAAAGCATTCTAGAAAATGAAAAATCAAAGCATAGCAGGCAGTGGGAAATATCTGGGGCCCTGGATCATGTTTATTCAGATAAGGTGATAAAATGGATAGGCCTCGTCAGCTTACTGGTGTTCCCTTCTGCTCTAATTCATATGCAATGCATAAATAAAAGAGAGGAAAAACCCCAAGGCAAGGTGAGAAATGGCAACCTCATGCAAGGCAGTCTCTAGGAGCATTGCACAGTCAGTGCCATGCCTTATTCACATCCTTTCAGGACCCCAGGAGCTCTTCCCACCCCACCCCCACTTTTGCAAACCCCAGGTGCAAAGGCTGCTCTTTGTCTTCCTGGCTAAATAAGCTCCTTCAAACCCAGGAGGAGTAACATGCTGCTGGTGACAGAGACAGCTGACAGCACCAGTGCAGAAGCTGTGATTTCTGGCAGTTGTTTGGCATAATTAAAAGATCATTCAATAGAGCAAAGAAAAGGCAATAAATAAATAAATAAAAATTTAAACACTTTTCAAAAATAGACGTGATGCTGAAAGAGATGCTAATAGCATAATGGAATTTCTATTTAAATTTCTCTTTTAAGGAAGTTCCTGTCCAAACCAAGCTTGAGTTTGTGTGGAGAGCATTCAAGTAGGTGGTACCAACAAATGGGACTGGCGTCAGCACTGGAGGGGTGTGGGTGGGAAACAAGAAGATGGAGAGACAGGATAAGATGATTTGCTCAATGATTTGAATTTCCTCATGATGGCAATAATTCTATTTTAAACACTCTGTAAGTTCTTTAAAGTCTCTATATTTTAGATCTAAAATCTAAGAGTCTATTTGCTGGAACTCAGAAGGATCCTTTGGAAGAAGGAAGAAGAGTAGAGAATAGAAGGGAGAAGAAGTAGGGTGGACAAAGGAAAGCAAGAGAGGGCGACAGAGAAACCCCTGACAGACTGGCAGAAATGAACCCCAACTCCTAGCCTAAGATGACCAGAAAAATGGAACAGCTGGGAGCTTCTACAGTTGTCAAAACGATCCCAGCCACAATGGTTCATCCATCTATGTAATTCTGAAAACAGGAGTCAGCAGAAAAAAGCCTGCTTTAGTTTACTCTTGCTGGAGGAAGAAATGCCATAGGGCTTTTTCAGGTACAGGGATTGTCAACAAACTAGCAAAACTATTCAAAGTGAAAACTTCATGCCATGTGTCCTGTTTCATCCACTGAAAATGGCTGTAAAGGTCATTTAAGAAAGAAGCACTTTCCTTCCTGTGTGCAGGATAGAGATAACCTATAAACCATGCTTGCTAGATGCTAGATACTTGGAGATTGAATATCTCCAACAACTCCACAATGCCTGCAACACTGAAGATTTTGTTCTTTGGGACTAGAGAGATATTACAACTGGAAGGGTGCTTGCCTTGCATGTCATTGACTTTGGTTCAATCCCCAAAATTTATTATAGACCCCTGAGCCCCACCAGGAGTAAGTGATTCCTTCACATAGAACCAGGAGTAAGCCTGAACACCATTGGGTATGACCTGACACCTACCACAAAACAAAACTAAACCAAGAATTTGTTTAGAAAGGCATAATCTAAAAGGGTAATGAGAGCAGTGTTAGAGGGTGAGAACCAGCCATTTAGCTGGTGAATAGTTTAGCTGATAGCTACATTTCAACATAGGGCTTTGTTATTTTTCTGCTCAATAACTCTGAGCAGGTGGCTATTATTGGGAGGTGCCATTGAAAATTAAAGCAGGGGCCGGGCGGTGGTGCTGGAGGTAAGGTGCCTGCCTTGCCTGCGCTAACCTAGGACGGACCGCGGTTTGATCCCCCGGTTCCCCATATGGTCCCCCGTGCCTGCCAGGAGCGACTTCTGAGCAAATAACCAGGAGTAACCCCTGAGCGTCACCGTCACCGGGTGTGGGCCAAAACAAAAACAAAAACAAAAAAAAAAAAGAAAATTAAAGCATGTTGTTACAGAAATAAGGTCCCCAAAGAAAGCCAACTCAGATGTCAGTTTGGAAAATAAGAAGCATGCCACAAAAGACTAAATAAGCCATAGGCTTTAGCCAGAAAATTTTAATTAATTAAAACATTTTAAAAAAGACTATGCCATAGAATAAATTGAAGATCTACAGGTTTGACATCTGAAAATGAAAGGTCCTGAAATGAAAGGCTATTGAGTCAACTGGACTTTCTGATTTTTCAGTGTGAAGGACTGGGCCCTTCATACCAAGATCAAAAGAATTGCCTTTTTTTGCCAAAGTTAACTCCTAATGGCTGCAATTGAAATGCTGATAAAATCCCCAAAGAGCCTTCCAAGTTTTTTCAGAGATCCTAAAGGCAAACTCAACCTAGGGCACAGATATTAGCGTTGCTTCCAAGTCTGCTCTTCTCCACACATGGCCACCCATGTCAGTTTAGATCATTTGGAACTGGCTTGTCATTGAGATTGTTGGTGCATTCAGGCTGCCCACAGAGAAGTGTGAGACAGCCATAAGGCCTGCAGCTGGCCCCTTCAGGAGTGTAGAACAAAGAGACTGGTGGTTTGCTGAATCCAAGATGAGAATTTGCTTTTAGGATGTCTTGTACTCCTGAATTCTTGAAAAGATTTCCTGACTTCTGCTCTAATGTAGAATTCTTTGTATATCAGGGCATCACCCTGATCATCATACCCTAAGTCAAGGTGTCAAGACAATGTTAAGAGAAACCCAGGATGAACATCTAGTTAGTTCAATATTTGGAGGTCAACATGTTTGCATAAGCATCTCCAGAGAAAACTCTAAACTCTTTGGCAGTGTTGAATATTGGTTTACTGATATTTTCTGTCCACACCAGAGAGATGGGAATTTTGAGAGAGGGATCTGAAAGTTTCTCAAGAGTCTCTCTTAATTACTTAGGCCTTCTCTAGACCATGAGGACTTTCAGAGAATGCCATGGTAGTCATGGTGGCCACCATGGGAAAGGAAGGAAAGTGGGGGTTACTTTGGGGGTTACTATAGCAAGTCACCAGGCTTACCTTTCTGCTTTGTCATTTTTCACATTGGAATCAAGAAGAACATTCATAAATAATGTGCTGAAGAATTACTGTGATATATGGAAAATACAAGGAACAAATCAGAGCCCCAGGGCCCAGAAGGCCACTCTCACTGCCCAAGAGACTTCATGGAATATTCTCCCTTGTGTTGCAGCTGGGACTTTCATTAGGTCTATTTTGGCCTAATGCAGTATTGAAATACAGGGCTGGTGCTCTTAAGGAAAGAAATCGATGCTCAAACTCTTCTAAATGAAAGAAGCATGCTTGCCTCCATAAAGGCCAACCACCCACCACTGCCTCATTTTCTTCTTGCCCACACACCTCACAGATTTAGCCTACTGCCTTCGATGTCATTTTCCTTTCCCAGTCTTCTGCCTGAGTGAGTCTTTTCCTATTCTCACTAGGATGTGGGATAGGTGCTCTTCTCTCCCTCCTCCCACACCCTCTCTGGAAGAACCACACTCAGTGCCCCTGCAGGTGAGCAAAGAACATCTAGTTCTCACCAGCAATTAGTTCTATTCAATTGTCTATTGAGGATGTTTGAACCACTGCTTTAAATTACAGACTGATGGGGTTCAGCTGTTGTTCCTTGAGACCTGATATGACTCTTTAATCACCTCATTCTTTTCCTCAGTCTTCTAGTGGCAAACTGTATGTCCTTTACCTGAGCCCTAAAATTTTGGGACTTCGGTGACTCTTTTAACCATTTATCCTCCTTAACTTGAAGCTTGCAGCTCCTAATGTTGTCCCTTCAAAAGCACTCAGCTCTTGAAGTTATTTTCAGATCTCTGGCCATTTCTTCACTTCCAGTGCACCATTGCTGATTGATTTTTTTTTTCTTTTTCTTTTTGATTCTTTTTGAGCTCAGATCAAGTGTAGAACCTTCATGGCAATAAAGGTGATTTTTTTTTTACTAGTCAATTATTAAATCTGATTCTATCCCTGGGTATATTATGACTTTGAAATTGTTGTAAATTACATCCTGTGCCAGACATTCCAGTAACCTGTGTTCTTGATAACAAGCGCCTGTACCCCAGGTGTCATGTATGTATCCCTTCAACATTCATCAAGTCTATAGCCAGCTCCTCATCTGATTCAGTATCTAAGATACCTCCTCATCTGATCTGCCATCACGTGCATTTGGAGTTGGACTTTCACAGTTAGTCCTGTACTCATTTACACCATTACTTTAGATTATCTATCACTTTCACATGTTAGACATCAATGCATTTCTCCTTCTGTGTTTGAATTATATGCTTACTCATTGCTCTCCCAGATTAGACCACCAGCTCATCTCAGGTAAAGTATACATATCAATCAAATTTGATAATAACATAAATACACAGAAAATATTTATAAGCAGCTGAAATTCTCCAGGAAGGTCTATAGAATCCTATTTCCTCTCCCTTCACCTCCCCAACCCTATCCACTCTGGGCTGTGCTTCATCTCTGAAGCAATGGTAGTAATAAATGAGAAGATTCTCAAGATATGAACTTTTCATCCTAGACACTTTTTCCAGTGTGTTGCTTATTTTTCTTATTTTTTTTTTTTACATAAAGCAGAACTTCTCTCATGATCACAAGTTATATTGAGTCATTTGAATGCAACAGTTAAGAGGAATGCTGGGTTCCATTTTATGTTTCATGGTCAAGGACAAGGTTCAGTTTACATAAGCATGGTGACCAAAGGAGCTAGAGTACAGAAAAGCTTCAAGAAGTATAAGATTAACCTGTCAGCCTGGGCCAATGAGGCTCCTCTTTCTGTCATTTGGCCTTGCTATGTTTTCTTTCTCTGCCTGTCTTCCTCCATTCAGAGGAGCCCAGAGACAGCAGAAGTCCCTCTGGGAGAACAGAAGAAAGGCAGAGTGCTGGGGATATGAAATCACATTCTTAGGGACTATTGAACCTACCTTTCTGAATCTCAGCTTCCTCATCTGCAAGATAAAAATAATGCTACTTACATTTCTTTTTTTTTTCTTTTTGGTTTTTGGGTCACACCCGGCAGTGTTCAGGGGTTACTCCTGGCTCCATTCTCAGAAATTGCTCCTGGCAGGCACGGGGGACCATATGGGGCACCGGGATTCGAACAGATGACCTTTTGCATGAAAGGCAAACGCCTTACCTCCATGCTATCTCCCGGGCCCCGCTACTTACTTTTCAGAGCTATTACAGAGACTGGTAATCATCTGTATTATTACTGGTAACATGCTATTATTATTATTATAGAGAAGATAATGGAACTTTATAGACTCAGACCACATCTTCAAACTGGCACATAATGAAAATCAAAGAACCTCTAATGCATTATTCATCGCACCTTGACATGACTTTTTTAGACCATTCAGCCAGAATATCTTCTGTTTCCTCTTCATTTGCTATTCTGAGCTCAGAACATAGGATAACTAGCTCATCAGTTCAAATGAATTTTTTTTAAATGTGCCTCTGTTTATGCCAATCTCTCAGGTTCCTGAAATGTACCTGGTTTCCTGATGTTGGGGCGATATGAGTTGATAAAAGCTCAGGTAGTGTCATGGAATTTCTCATATAGATAATTAAGACTGCTCGACACATATGTGACTTGTATCTATTTGCAGATACTGTGGGAAGGTGAATCAAGCAAGAGCTCAGAATTTCCAGAGAGCAAGTACAGAATTTTAATTAGCTTCAAGTCCATGTCCTTGCTGCAAATAGCAGATATTAACACTCAACTTCAATAGCATCTCAGTGATTGTTACCATTTAGAAAGGAAATGATTTACAGGATATATTTTGGCCAGCCAAGAGAAGCAAAGAAAGGCCACCTCTTATTATACATTTGGTACTTCCCTACAATTACTGTCACAGGGATGTTTAAAAATAGTTATGACATGATTAGAGAGATATAACAGGGGTTAAAGCACTTGTCTTGCATGTATTGTACCTGAGTTCCAACGGGCATTATCTCTAAGCACAGATCCAGAAGCCATCCCTGAGCACACTGGGTGTGGCCCAAACACCTATTGTGATGAAAATAGGGTAGAGTTTCTTTCTGTTAATACCAATACTGTAAGGCAGTACTATTCATTCCACTGAACTATGGTAATAGAAATATTCAGATAATTCTTTCCTTATCCCATAGCCTTTGACCTCATGTTGCCATCAAATACTTAAGTATGACTAGTGCGATAAAGTTCTAAATGATTAACTTGACTTAATTTAATTAATTAAAATTGAATGTGGGGTCAATCGAGCCGGGCGATTGGGCACCCAGAGACTTTAAAATGAATACCAGCCAGTCGCTCAGCCACTTTTCTGCTTCTTCTCTACCTAGCCGGCTCCAAACAACAAGGAACTTCTCCAGGTCCCCCACCCAAAAAGCGCGGCCGCTCCACTTAACTTGTAACCACTATCAGCAAGGGGACTTCTGAGAATTCTGTTTATGGGTGATTGTCCTTCCACTGTAACTTTACCTTGTCCTCTTTCTTTGCATCTTTGTTCTCATAATTAAAAATTTAAAAACATTAAAAAAATTAAAATTGAAATGGATACATGTGGTTCATAGCTGATCCCAGTCATCCTGTCATCAGGGGGAATGGTGGAAACACAAATGGGGTTCAAGAAGCCAATCCTCCACATAGTCAAAATCTGCTGAAGCCTATAGAATGGGTTTTTATGGGCCCGGGAGATAGCATGGAGGTAAGGCGTTTGCCTTTCATGCAAAAGGTCATCGGTTTGAATCCCGGTGCCCCATATGGTCCCCCGTGCCTGCCAGGAGCAATTTCTGAGCATGGAGCCAGGAGTAACCCCTGAGCACTGCCGGGTGTGACCCAAAAAACAAAAAACAAACAAACAAAAAAAAAAGAATGGGTTTTTATTCCACAATCCATTTGAAGAGTTAAGAGAAGCAAATATATTGGCAACAAATGAATTTGAAACTGTGGAAAACAAAGTCAGGAAAGAAAAGTCCAAGATTATTGAGCCTAAGGACAATTGCTTTTCTACTTCAATATATATTTTATGTCTTGAACCATTAAGAGATTATTACGAGTTGAGATACACAAGCTTTCTGAAATTATAATCAGAAACCAAACAGACCTAATTTAGACCATTGTTCGTTAAAGTTTTGATGCACAACTGAGAGAATGGTGGTCCTCTGAAGAATCAGCTACAAGGTTATTGCTCCTTCCTCCTATGAGTAAGAACATGGTGTCCTAATGCTCTTGAACTCTTAAGTTTTTACCATGATTCTCTGAAATGCCTGACCTAGCTTTTACCACTGCTTCTGCCTCAGTTTCATGAACATGATGTGATCCTTCCTGGGATCCCAGTATCAGGTTGAAGCTCAATCAACTTTGAGTGAAAGAAAAAATGAATTCTGATTTGTTTCTCTGATTTTCAGTAGTAATTGTCCTCAAAATTTTTGTTTTATGACTTTTTGTGACACCTCTTTAGGATCTTTTAAAGATATTCTTATTTTCTTTAAGTCCAATACAAAAATAATTTCAGCATCTTCTTTGTAATGTAAATCTTAAGTCATACAATTTCATCCACCATTTTCTTATTTACTCATTGACCCTCAGGAGTTCCATTTTCTTTCAGCCTTTGGATGTCATATTGGTGAGCTGAATGGTTTAAAGTTTATGAATGGTTTAAAGTTTAGTCATATAATTTTCTTGATTCTGCCCTACACAGTTTTCTGCAGTTGATTTCAGTTAGTTTTTGAAGGTTTTGCTTATTTTCAATGTATTCTTTTTGGGTTTTGGTTTTGTGCCATACCCATAAATCTTATGTATCAAGTATAAAATTGTTGATATAAATAAAAATTGCTTTCAGTTTGTATCTATTGATAACAGCAATGAATAAAGTAAAAATTAAAATTCTTAAGCTTGTGAAGCTTTATGGGAAAGGCATAAAAATGTTAACACCAGGGGCCTGAGTGGTGGCGCAAGGGGTAAGGTGTCTGCCTTGCCTGTGCTAGCCTTGGATGGGAGGTAGTTCGATCCCCCACTATTCTATATGGTCCCCCAAGCCAGGAGCAATTTCTGAGCACATAACCAGGAGTAACCCCTGAGCATCACCGGGTGTGGCCCAAAAACCAAAAACCAAAAAAGCTAGCACCAATGGTATTATTTTAGATTTTTGTAAACTTACTAGTAATGTATATACAATTAAAAATTAGTCCTGTAATTTAGGAGTTATTGACAAGAATATTGACAATTAAAAGAGATAATATATGAATAATAGTTAGAAGATGGTTCGTTGTTTCTTTCCTTATTTTTGACTTTAGGGTCATACACAGGAAATACTTCCAGCTCATTGCTTTGCACTTACTCCTGGTAGTGTTTGGGGGACTAGGTGGTACCAAGGATCAAATGAACCCAGGCTTTTAGAAAATGTGACTTTGTATTTTAAGCACAGGGTCCTGTCATTAAAGGATATAAAATAATATTTTAATTGGGGTGCGGAGAGATAGCACAGTGATAGCCCTACCACTTTGCCTTCCTAGCAGACAATCCAGGACAGATGGTGGTTTGAATCATGGCATCCCATATGGTCCCCTGAGCCTGCCAGGTGCGATTCTGAGCTCCCTTGAGCGCTGCAGGGTGTAACACCCCAATAATAATAATTAAAAATTATATTTTAATTATTTTGGTAATAAAATAAGATAACACTAAATTTACTAAATATCTTGAGTATACATATGCTATATATGTATATATATATATAGTGAGAGAGAGAGAGGAGAGAGGGAGAGAGTGTGTCACTGAGAGTTACACACTAAGATATATATGAGTGGGGCTGGAGTGGTGGCACAAGTGGTAGGATGTTTGCCTTGCAAGTTCTAACCTAGGACAGACCATGGTTCAATCCCCCAGCATCCCATATGGTCCCCCAAATCAGGAGTGATTTCTGAGTGCATAGCCAAGAGTAACTCCTGAGCAAAAAAAATAAAAGATATTTATGAATATTACTATGGAGAATAGGAAATTTTGTACCTTCAAAAGCTAAATGGAAGCTACAGAGACACCATAGTGGCTTCTGCTGGGATAGCACAATAGACCAGAGACTGATGCTGGTTTGTGAAGACCCTGTGGGAACTGAATCACTCCTATCACTCCATCTTTCACAGGGCTCTCTGTGGTAAAGTCATGGCTAAACTTTTACCTCAAAAAGTTCTTTTGCTGTGGACCAGAGTGATAGCTCAGTGGGTAGGGTTCAATTCCCAGCATCTCATATGGCATATCCTATATGCCAGGAAGTAACCCCTGAGCACTGCTATGTGTGATCCCAAAATCAAAACCAAAAAAAGTTATTTTGCCTCAAATATTCTTTTTGCTGTTGTTGTTGTTTGTTTGTTTGTTTGTTTGTTTGTTTTGGGTCATACCCGGCAGCACTCAGGGGTTTCTCCTGGCTCCGCACTCAGAAATCACCCCTGGCAGGCATGGAGGACCATATGGGATGTTGGGATTTGAACTACTGTCCTTCTGAATGTAAGGCAAACACTCTACCTCCATGCCATCTCTCTGGCCCCAAATATTCTTTATAATACCAAAAAAATTATCTTGGCATAGAAAGATCAGTAACTCAAATTTATAGACTTTGAGGTGGGAATAATTTCATATCTCATATCTATTTCGCATATAAAGGGACATATCTATGTGTATTATATAACACAAATACACAGGTATACACTAAATAATCACCTTTCTTAGTCCAAATATGCCCTTTTATATATTGTTGTAAGTTCTGATAACAACTTTGAGAAAGTCAACAACTTTTCAGAGCTATTCACAAGGTGTTGGTTGGTGATAGGCCAAGGCATTGGAATTCTAACATAAAAGAAAGAAGTCAAGGTGAAGGGGCCAGGGTGACAGTACAGCAGATAGATTGCTTGCCTTGCTGACCAGGGTTTATTATCTGACAGACCCAGAGCCCTTCTAGAATAATTCCTGAGTGCAGAGCCAGGAGTAGCTCCTGAGCACCATAGGATGTGGCCCCAAAACAACAACAACAAAAACAAACAAAAGAATTCAAATTGAAGTTGGTGAGGTAGATGAGGTAGACAGAGCATAAAGTAACTACCAAAAGAAATAAACTCTAGCTTGAACAGTCTATAGGAAGAGTTAGGAGCCATGTTTCTAGAAATAAAAGATTCAGAAGTTAATTCAAGAGGCCCTAAATAAGCAGATTAGATCTTATACAGGATTTTTAGGACATAGGGCTTACAGGGCTGGAGAGCATTATGAATCTGAAGGGAGCAGAAAGATTTCCAGAAAGAACATTGCATACCACGCAAATGGGGTCTGGACTGGATTAAGTCACATGCTGTTTGTTTTGCTTCTGACGTGTGGGCAATTGAACGAGGGCCTCACATATATGAGGCGTGTGCTCTCCCACTGAATCATGTCTCTGGCCAATCCCACGTTTCCAGTAAAGGATTGCCTTCATTAGAAACTGTGCTTCATGCTAAAACTAACAGGAGAGAGACTAGAGGCTGAAGAATATAACAGCTCAATTCTGTTATTTGCAAGTAACCTGTGATAATAATTGTTAACAGGGATCGAATGTGCTAAGAGCTTCACACACATTAGCTCTGTAATTGTCGCCACTTTCCTATGGGTTAGGAACTTTCATTATTTGAATATTACAGGTCAGGAAGCTGAAGTTTAGGAAAGTTAACGTGCAGGCAAAAGGAAATTGGAGAATCCTTTCTTGTTTGTTTTCTTAAACCCACCTTCTTAACTAGGGGCTGAGAGGGGCTATATATTTCTTAGCATTCCTAATGTCATGTGGGTAATGTTTTTTTTTTTTGAGGGAAATACACAAGAAAAATCTGAAAAAGAAATAAAAAATATTTTTAAACACTCTCCCCTCACCTGACTTCTGCACGGTGCCTTACTATTGATAAAGGCGGAGGAGACAGCTGATTTGAGTCACGTTGTCACTAAACCTGCATGTGGGATGACATTTAACCACTGAGGGAGTGGCTCCTTCAGTCAATTTCCCAGTGCTATTACTCATCATCGGTTTCTATGCTAGCTGAAATAATACCACTTTAATATTGATTTAAGAAAGTTAGGGGCCGGGTGGTGGCGCTGGAGGTAAGGTGCCAGCCTTACCGCGCTAGCCTTGGACGGACCACGGTTCGATCCCCCGTGCCCCATATGGTCCCCCAGGCCAGGGGCGACTTCTGAGCGCATAGCCAGGAGTAACCCCTGAGTGTCACTGGGTGTGGCCC
>PVKC010013684.1:0-22763 GCA_004027635.1 Crocidura indochinensis | reverse complement strand
TTTTATCACCATTGAGAATAAATATTTGCCATTCGCTTGTTGTATATGGTCTTGACTATATTGACAAAAGTTCCTTCTATTCCCATCTCGATGAGAATTTTTATCCGTGGTGTTTGCCTTGCAAGCAGCTGATCCAGGACCAAAGGTGGTTGGTTCGAATCCTGGTGTCCCATATGGTCCCCTGTGCCTGCCAGGAGCTATTTCTGAGCAGACAGTCAGGAGTAACCCCAGAACACTGCCAGGTGTGACCCAAAACAAAACAAAACAAAGAAAAAAAAAAGAAAGGTTTGAAAGAATTCGTTAGTGAATCCATCTGGGCCTGGGCTTTTGTTTTTGGGAAGACTTCCTCAATCGTGATGTGTGTTTTTCTTTTAAGACTGTTTTTGAGTCTGTGTAGTTTCTAAGCTGTTATTAATCTGTGAAACTGTGCGTACTTCCTTCTAATCTGAAAGTGAGTCTGGCTGGGTGTAGTATTCTAGGCGAAACATTTATTTTGTTGAGTTTTGTCACTATATTCCTCCACTGCCTTCTGGCCTTGAGGGTTTCTTGTGACAGGTCTGCAGTAAATCTTAAGGATGCTTCTTTGAGTGTAATTTACCTTATTAATGTTGCTGCTTTCAGTATTTTATATCTGTGGGATTGGTCATTGTGACTAGGATGTGTCTTGAGGTGCTTTTCTTCGGGTCTCTTTTATCTGGTACTCTTCAGGCATGCAGGATTTGGTTGCATGCAGTCTTTAACTTTTGGAGTTTCTCTGTAATGATGTCCTTGGCTGTTGATTTTTCCTGGAGATTTTTTTCCTGGGTCTCTGAGACTCCAGTAATTCTTATATTATTTCTGTTGTATTTATCAAAGGATGAGTATGAGTATGAGTACTCATCCTTGTGTATTTTTTCATTGTCTGATCATTTGCTTTAAGGTTCTTTTCCAATCTCTTCTGCTGTGTGGAGTTGTTCTGCATCTCATCTTCTGGCTCACTGAGTCTGTCCTCAGCTTCTGTTATTCTGTTGGAGAGGCTTTGAGGTGTTTTTCAGTCCAAGTTTGGGAGTTTTCTGATTTCTATCTTTGTGTTATGTTCAGCTCGATCTATGCTTTCTTTGATTTCTATTAGGGTCCCTCATGCTTTTTCTCTAAACTCCTCTGAGAGGCTAAGTGATTGGTAGTTTTCGGTCATCAGAGCTGCCATCTTCATTTTCTATGTATTTTGTTGGTCTGCGTTGTTTTCCCATTATCATGCTTGAAGTGTAGTTTTTTTCCCCTACATGTTGGCTAGATGTGCTCAGCCACGTAGCAAAGTGGAGATACCATGCTCCTCTCGCTCCACCCTTGTGGGCAGGACAACTTACCTCTGTAATAGAGCTCTCTGAGAACAATGGACAGAAAAGAATTAAAGCCCAGGCCACAGGACACCAGAGAGAAGGTCCAGAATGTCTGCTGGGCCACAGGTCACACAGTAGAGATCAGCCCCACTCTTTGTGGGTGGGACAGCTCACTTCTGAAGCTCAGGGAATGATGGGTGGAGAGGTTCAAAGTCCGGCCACAGGATAGCAGAGAGAACATCCAGAATATCTGCTTGTTTCATGTCACAGAGCAGAAATCCCTGACATAAACTTCAATTCGGCACACTGCTTGGCTTCAGACAATCAGAATAATGTCTGAAATAATAAATCACTAGATCTAAGTAGCTCTAGAAATTTAAGTTACCAAAAATTTCAGATATCAAATGCTCCTAGATATATTCAATTTTGGGCTGATTCTTTCTCTTCCAATCTAGTCTCTCTTGGAAATTATTAGTATGGAAAACTTTATTTTATCTTTCTTATAGTCAAGAATGTTGAAAACAAGTCAATTTCTCCTCTTAAAACAACAGGATATAATTATAACAGGTAGAATGAAAGTGCTGTATCTAATCTCCATAAAACTATGTTTTAAGGGGCCGGCAAGATAGCATGGAGGTAAGGTGTTTGCCTTCCATGCAGAAGGACAGTGGTTCGAATCCCGGTATCTCATATGGTCCCCCGTGCCTGCCAGGGGGCGATTTCTGAGCATAGAGCCAGAAGAAACCCCTGAGCGTGCCGGGTGTGACCCCCCTCCCCCAAAAGCTATGTTTTAAACAAAAATTATTATATTTAGAACCAGTTTCTATTTACCACACTTATTTCATACCAGATATTCTAATAATCCAATACAGAAACAAAATAAACATATACATTTATCAATAGAAAGCAGCCTTTGGTTTTTAGTAAACTTTTAGACGCCATTGCAAGAAACCATTTGAATTGTCAATGTTCAAGGAAACACATGAAAACATTTTTGATTTAATTTTAACCATTTTCATACATCTATTATTTGTAAAGCAGCCTAATTACTCATTGAAATTGACTTAGACCTGTAAGATAAAATCTTGTAAACATTTCATAGAGATCTAATCTCACAATGCTGCCCAATAGACTGAAATGTTGAAAAGCCTCTTTAATTTTTACTCCCAATGTGTGTATTAATAATCATCAGAGATGAATGCATTCCTGGAAAGTACTCTGCTTATAGTTAGCCTGATGAACAATTCCCCAGATTCAGACTCACCCTTCAATCTTCAAACAGGAATTCTGTCCTTCAGTTCTAGCTCCTCGAGGTTTTCCGTTTTACACTGGTTTAGACTTCTCCAACTGATTCAAGTTAAGGTAGTAACTGCAGGCACTATTTCCAGGTGCACTGGAAAGAAGCCAGGATTTGAGGGGGATTAAGGAAACAAAATAAAAATAAGATAAAAAGCTGTGACCAAGACTCTTTGTGACCAAGGTTTGTGCATTGAGAATTCCAACTCTCCTACATATTCAACACTTATTGCTTAGAATCAGGAATCATTGGTAGAACAACATTCTTTGGTCAATTGCCTAACTACCGGGTATATACTTGGGTCATACAGGTTATTTGCACGTAGTCTCCAGTGGTCTTCTGCCGTCTGCTGGAGGGGGCGGTGCTTCAGCTCAGTCCACAAATAGCGACTGAGGTGAGGAGGTAGGCGGCTGAACTGAACTGTAGGCCACTGAACTATTTAGCCCACAATATTCTGTGTTTAGTATGAGACCGACAGTAGTGATGATATCTATGAACACAGTGATGATGACAGTATCTATTCTGATCCCCTCACATCAGATACAGCTGAAGCTCTGTTTGCACATACAGATGATGATGATGAGGAATCCAGTTTTGAAGGATTTTAAGCTTTGTGATTTAGCTTAATTACCTGTTAAGCTATGGTTTTCTGACCTTTATTTAAAGTTTTAAAGTTATTGTTGCTACTTTACAGTTTTTCTTTAGCAATAAATATTGAGAAACATTTAACCTACTGATTCCTCAATTATTGTAATTGTTTTGGGTATATTTATTTATTTTTGGTCTTTGGGCCTGATGATGCTCAGGGGTTACTCCTGGTTATGCACTCAGAAATCGCTCCTGGCTTGGGGGACCATATGGGATGCTGGGGGATTGAACTACAGTCTGTCTAGTTCAGTGTGTATAAGGCAAACACCCTACTGTCTGTGCCCTTTATTTTTATTTTTGAAATTTATAAGCGGCTGCTGCATTTTTCACCTTGGCTTATACTTGAGTTTCTAAGTTTACCCATTTTTAGGGTAAAATTAAGGGGTTGGCTTATATTCCGTTGGCTTATACTCGAGTATATAAATACCTTAATCTATCCTGGTGACACTTTTACACATCTGAGCACAACAATATATTGGGGTAAGTTAGTCTTTATAATGGGCTTTTCTCAAGGAATATTTCCTCTGGGAGAAAGAACAGAATAAGTCACAGGAACCCTGCCTCAGCAGCTCAGTAGTTTTCTTAGTGTTGAGGTAATAGGGTCTTGCTAGCTGCTCATTCTGCCTTTCTCTTCGATTTCTTTTAACCGTTTGTTTCCAACACCCTATTCTGATTCTAAGCAGTATTGACTGTGGTCCTAAAATTCTGGGATTGTAACTTGCTCCATGTTGTTATAACTAGCTCCCAACAACTCATGTTGTTTGCCCCTGAACCAAACTTCAAGTACGAGCAAAGTAACAGTTCTTAAAATTTGTTGGACCATAAGCATTCCACCAGGGACTTGTTAAAAAAAAGTTCCCTTGCCCTTCTTTATACCTACTAAAACAAAATGATTCTGGAACTTCACTTACATAGTTTGGAGAAGTGCCAAAAGGGAAATCTGAACTACATTTTCATGCAGAAGTGGTAGCAATAAGTCTCTGTCGGTCCATGGTTACCAGTTAGAAAGATAGATGGAGGGGCCTGGGAGATAGCATGGAGGTAAGGCGTTTGCCTTTCATGCAAAAGGTCATCGGTTCGAATCCCGGTGCCCCATATGGTCCCCCGTGCCTGCCAGGAGCAATTTCTGAGCATGGAGCCAGGAGTAACCCCTGAGCACTGCCAGGTGTAACCCCAAAACCACACACACACACAAAAAGAAAGATAGATGGAAACAATATAGGGAATAAAATCCAAACGCTATAGCATTTTAAAAAACATTTTTAATGAAGAAATAATTTCATTCCAAAATATAGACACACAATTAAATAGTTTAATCACTTCAAAATATAACATGTCCCCAGGAGGTTCCAACACACACACACACACACACACACAAACAAAACAATACTTAACAGCATTACAAAAAAATCCATACAATAGTAGTCTTATTACAATACCAATGAATATTGTGAAATTTTTAGTGTCTCTGAATAGGTTATTTCAAATGGTGTCAAATTACAGTAGTCATAATTAAAAATACCTTACAGTTAATTAGCCTTATGATGTAATGCTTCTAATTTTTTTCACTCTTTTAGGTTCAAAAGTAAAAACACCCTATTTTCTGAGGACACAGTATAGTTTTCTTTTTTGTGGCTCCTTGCATGAAATCAACCAAAATGATTACAGCAACCAAAGGTTGCTGTTTTTACAAGGGCTATCTACAGTTAACAGCCAAGAACTAATAAGGGTGGACAAAGATGATCAAAATAAAAGTAGACATCAGTGCTAATTTATGATGCAACACTTTGGCTCATGCATATTAGAAAATACAGAGTATATCACAACAAAGGCCACACTCTTATGCAATTCAAGTTCACATTACTACTTACAAATGAACCTTCCCTGCCTTAAAGTAGATCATTTGAGAATCCATTTTTTTCCCACAATCTCCAACACATCTCCCTCTGACCAACCAAACTTACCCCGATTTCCATCCAGACCAACCACACAATTTATTCCTGAATCCCATACAGTGGGGTTCACCCCACTTCCTCCCTCCATTGACATGGTTCTATGGGGAAGAGGGTGTTTTTGTGTTAGACCAGTGCTCAATAATAGGCCATCATTTCTGATGGAGATGGGTGTGTAATTCATTGTGAAATAAAAAGTAAACATCCCCTGTGAGATATAACTGTTATGCAACGAAAAGGACTGATGAAACCTGCTGGGTTTGCACTTAAGACAGGCCCCAAAAGTAAATTTGGAGAGTCAAGGAAAGAAATCCACCCAAAAATACAAAACCCCAAAACAATACACGCCATTTTGTCTCGATTACAGGACAGGGGTGCTTGAGTCTGGTCTCATTGCTGACGTGGAGCTAAGAGAAAGAAAAGGTGGCTGGTTAGTCAGGAATTGGTCATTGGCAGTAATTTCCAGAGTCCTTGCAGTGGCTTTGTAGGATGGACTTGACAACTTGTGATGAAGTTGTCAATGAAAGCTATGACAAGGGGAAGATTATCAGTAAAACAGTTCAAACCTTTGACAAACAACTTTATGTAGAAAGACAACATGACAATATAGATCAGCTCTTTCCAGTTCGTGGTCAATTGCCACAGGGCCAGAGTTCTGAGTTGAAGAACAGTCTGGCTATGATTTGGAGCTGACAGCAATGTAGGTAGCTGGGATGTAGTGGTTTTAAGTACTGAGTATGAGGCACAAGTGGCCACCTGCTCCATGTAGAGATGTGCAGCTTCAACAGAGGATGGGCAGTGGAAAAGAGATAAACATTAAGCTTCACCAACAAAACCCGCAATAATATTTATCTGTGCAAATAAATCTGAGAACTGTGCATTTGTGCCACTTTGGTATCAGCCTGTTCTCTAGGGCATTTGCCAGGCTGGTTCTCTGGAGGGGAATAGGATGAAATCCATCCATGGGTGGAATGGGTTCCTTACTAATGCCAACCATGGATGGAATACATTCCTTACTAATGCCAACCAAGAGCTGTACAAGCTCTCTGGAAAGCAATTATATCCTAAAAAGCAGCTAAGGAAATGGTTGTGTGACCAACTCTAGAGCCAAGGACATCTTGAAGCCCCCTGATGAGGAAGACGGAAAATGCCCAGAGGTCTGCTCTCAGCTGGACACCTATCAGCTATGGAATAGGGGAGTAGGAGAAGATTTCTGCCAGCCCTGAAAGGAGAATTGAGTTGCAAAAGCTTTGAGGATGACTCAGATTTCATAGATTTTATGTTGCAACTTCACTCTGTAGCAGTGTTTCTCAGCCTTTAGTAGTATTAGAATCACCTGGAGGGCTTATTAAAACACATATTCAGGGCAGAGTTTATGGTTGTGTAGACTCTAGATTGGGGCGTAGTGTTTATTTCTAACTAATTTCCAGGCCATGGGTGTGATGCTGGTGCAGGGAACACCTTAGAGCATTGGTGTTCTAAATCAATGTTCTCTTCTTTAAAAGGAAAAAGGAATTACAGAGAGCTGTGGATTTACTAGGGTACTGTACCCAATAAGTTGCAAGTTTTTCATGGGATCAACTCTTGAAACAAGCAAAAGATAATTAGCTTCAAATTTGCAAAGATCCCCAAGGGAGGTCTCCTGTGCTCCCCCAAAGGGCCCTCAGAAAAGACCCCCACAGTGTTTTTCATTCTCCCATCTTGGACAGCTCTTGTGCACATCAGCTTCTCACTGAGCACAGTATCCCAGCTTGTCTCTCTTTCCTCTCACATGACCACAGAAGGCTGCATGCAGAACACCAGTTAGCCAGCTAAGGCAATACATATTCAGAAAGAAAAGGAGAGTGAAAGTTTGCAAGCGCACTTTAAGCCTGTACATTTAAAGCTGAAGGCCTCCAAACAACCTGATAAGGGAACTTGTGAATGAGCAGTGCAGTTAGAGACATGCTCCTAAAGCTACAACGAGAGGAACAAGACTATGGAAAGGTGTGAAGAACTTTAGTCCATTGTGGATCTTATGGCACCTGTGGTTTATAAACAGCTTTAGTAACGAGTATTTCAAAACATAGTTCACAGTTTTTAAGAAGATCTGTGTTGATTTGAAAAACTAGATTCTATATAATTTGAATGTTGCCTTTTTTTCTTTTGAACATGAGATCTATTTGGAAAAAATATTTACACTAAGTTCTATGGCTGATTCATCAGAGTATCTTGAAAGAAAACAACCCCAGGTTGGAAAGAGGCCCCGAGTCTCGATGTTCCTGTTGTGATCGGCTCTATTTTGCACTTACAGAAATTGGAGACAACGGTAAGTCATGTGGACCAAGGACTTTCTTGACTTTCAGGCTCCAAGTCTGTCTACTCAGGAACCAAATCCTTAAGGGTTATAGTCACTATCTGTCAGTGGTTTGTTTTTTCCAATTGCATGGGAAAAATGTACAGTGTATAATAAACAGTTTTGCTAAAATCTCAAAGAACCCAGAAATCAAATTTCTAGCTATAAACAGCTATTAATAATGTCATTGTAAACTGAACAGGCTCAATATCATGTGCAAAGGTTTGAGATGCTTTGTTAACGCTGCCATCATGGGTAAAGGCAGCTGGCTTTCAGCCTGTTTTATTTTAACCAGGGGTAAGTGATGTTACAGAAGATGTAGCTACATTAGCATCGAACAGAAATCTTTTTGTTTTTCTTCTTCAGACACACATCTACAAACTACAGATCTTAAAACAAATAAGTTAGCTGCACTAAAGTCGGCAGAATACATCTTAGGGGTGGGGGTCTGTCGGGAGCGGCTGTTTATGGTGGTGGTTTCTCTCTTCGATGAGGTTGCTGCCAGGCTGCTGTCTTCTCCTTTGTGTGGGTGAGTACAGCGCTTTCCTTCATCATCAGTTTTCATGTTACTTTCATCATCTGTCTGACTATAGCTTGCCTGGGAATAAGGAATGTGTAATTTTTTAAAAGATGAACTTTCCTCTAAATTAGGATTATGAAGCCCTTTCCCCAAGCACACACACAGAGGTAGACACACACACACAGATACACACTTCCTTTCCTATGATGATCAGCAACAAGCATCTGGGACATTATGGACTACTGCAACTTTTGAAAGGGAGGACAGTCAGCCTCTTTCGTTTATTTCTGAAATAAAGGTAATATTGATTTAAATTACTGACATCTCTTGCTTTGTGGATATGTGAGTTATCTGGAGGTTAAGTTAAAGCATTGTAAATGCAAATATTTGTGCTATTCTTTGGAAAAAGCAAGAATACGAAGCCACCATCTGAATGCCATAGTAACTAAAATAATAACACTTTCAATTGTTCAGTCCCAGAACTGATGAAGTTCAGATGTAGAGGGCAAAGGAGGATGGTTTACAATGTGGCCAAAGAGAATAAAGAGAGATTAATCTCTAAGATTTGAGTGGGTCAAAATATAATATTAGTTCACTCTAAGCTGAAGGCCATCACATATATTGATTATTCTAAATTGGTTAACCAAATAGCAATAAACTAAAGTTTACTTTAGTTATTCTTGTTAGAGTGCTGATAAAAGCAGAGTTATCTTCAAAGAAGACTAAAATTCTATGAGTAGAGACTGGATCTTTCATTTCTCTGATGTCCCACATTTGCCCTTCACAATATAGGGCTCTAGTAGGTGGATGCCTTATGAACTTGATTTGATAGGATTACTACAGGCTCTTTGGATAAGCCATGCATAGACTGTGGGATAGTTTCTTATTTTGTAGCAGAATTAGAAAGTCCAAATAGATAAATTGGGATATGGGCCACACCTATGATGCTCAGGGGCTATTCTTTCCTCTGTGCACAGGAATGACTTCTGGTGATGCTCTAGGGACCACGTGTGCTGTTGGTAATTTGAGCCAAAGTCACAGTTACTGCAGTCATATGCAAGGAAAGTCTTTATCTTTCTGGCTCCATGAATAGATTTTTTTTGGTGGGGTCTTTATAGCAATATTCAGGATATACTCCTAGTGATTTTTATATAACTGGATTGAATGGTTCAATTCTTGGGCCTACTTGCTTGGAACCATCAGGAATGTACCCGATGGTGCTGAGGGAGTAGACTATGCTATTTGGGGGCTTGCGTATACAAAGCATGCTCTAATCCTTTGAGTCATCTCTCTTTCAATCCTGTCAACATTGTCACCAATATTTCTTGATTACATTAATGAAAATTATAGATGAATAAAACAATCTGCAAAGATAAAAAACAACCCTCTAGCTTCAGTAGTGTTCTATCAGGTCTTAAGTGAATTTTTCAAATTTATTTCAGGCTGATATATATATTTAGAATCCTGTGGATTGCCAGCTAGATAGCACACTGTATAGTAAATGGCAGAGGTCCTAACGGTTTTTAATTTTTTGGTGCCAAATTGGCAATGAAACATTTAAAAAATGACCCATAAACTTTCAGTGTACTAAAATCTTTGGTGTTTATGTACAATAGCTACTTTAATCTGTTCATATATCAAGTGCATTTTATTAGAGGCTTAAAATATTTTTTCTAAGGAGTAGCTACTGTTGTTTAAATAATGCACAGAACAAAAATAATCAAACTGCGGGAGCTAAGAGAAAGAAAATGCTATTAAAGGAAAAAGCTTGTTCCTTTGGGGCTATTTTTTTTAAATAACTGGAATGAATATTTTTAAAGCCACTCCTGGGAATTTCTGTACTGAGCATGTGGTTTAGCATTCTCAAATCTGAGGAAGAAAGAAGAGAATGTGCTTAAAAAAAAAAACCCAACAACCAGCTCCCTCTTTTCACAATATCAGATCAATTTCATCATGCTTATTTCATAAGCAAAGATGCTCATTTACTTGTTTAGTTTCAATGTGAAGCTCTATGAAGTCAGTCAACCTCAGAATAAAATATATTCTTTACTAACTGAATTTCATTAGGAAATACCTATCTTTTAAAATAAGGTAGTCTGCACTTTACACTAATGGGACTCCATGGTTGGTTTTCCTAATGTAAACATTCCTACATTCCTAATGTATTCCTGTACCTTATTCCTAATGTAGGCAGCCAAATGGTTGGCTTTGAATTAGAATAGGAGAGATTAAAATGGTTATGAACTAAAACCCAAGCAATGGTATAGATGTATGAAAAAATGTTGTCAAAGAATTGTCAAATTACTCCACATAGCTAAATTCTGATTTGTTTTTAAAAGTAAAGATGGGAGATAGTTCAAGGATTAAGGCACAAGAGTTCTTACCCAGGTTTGGTCCTCAGCACTACAAGACCTCCTAAGTATCCCTGAATACAGTCCTGGAGACCCAATCACCAATAGGATAATTTGGGTGGTCCCTGCCAATATAGAACTTGAACGGATCTCTATCTTTGGGTCTAGCACTGAACTACCATGCTTGGTTTGTTAAATATTTTTAGGAGTGATCCTGGAATTCCCTGTACACTGCTCAGGAGTATCCTCCAAGTAAATAAGCTGATTAAAAATGAAGAGTAGAAAAAATAAGCTATTTTGTGTTCTGGGCTTTCATATACTTACATAATACTAACAGCAGATCCCAGAGACTAAATTCCTTGTAAAACAGTGAGTAGAATGGTATGTATTTCTAGGTACAAAATTACAATGGGTCTGCTACTAGGTTAAGTGTTTTTAAAAGAATAACTCTTTTTTAGGGTACATATTAAGATAAGAAAGTCATGTTTAGAATTAGGTTTATCAGTAATCAAGTCATGTTTGGAACCAAAGCATAAACTTAAGATCAGGTGTTTTCTTTTCTACAAATCTCCAGACCAACTACTATTCTGTCTATATTGAAAAAAAATAACAGAAAAATTTCCATGTATTTAGGAAGACATGGAGAGGGACAGGGAGTGTCATCTAACATATAAGCAATATTTTACATTAACTTTTATTTGAAAAAATCCACAAATATTATAGCTCTAGTATCAGTCATTTCAAAAAATTACAAAGCTATCAAAGTTACACTTTAGATCTTGATTTTTTTCTTTAATAATGCATGGTTTCGGTTTCATTGGTTCAGTTGTGCATGTTTGATAGTGAAGTTCTGGGTATTTTATGATCAAGGAGCTAAACCTTGATGAACTATGGGAAGTATAATAGAAACTTGAACTTTTCCTTTGTTAATGCTAGAAAGACTGGGGATTTGGATGTTATATGAAAGATACTGTGGCTTCATAGCCAAGAATATTTGGGGGGGCATTATACACTCCTGTTCTAACTTCCCTAATTAATAGAACAAAGAGCTAACTCCCAAGATTATTTGACAAATTTCCAATAAAATAAAATAGATCAGCAGTATTCTTGATATCAGAAGGGTATAAGGATATTTAAGCACATGGAAATACCTAAAAGAGAGTGACTGTGAGTTTAGGTTACAAGTTATCAGAATCCAGTGTAAAGTGACTATAATTCCTCTGAAATAAGATGGTACTTACTTGAGAGGAGAGTGTTTAAGGATATTGTATTCAACCTTGCAAGCTGACCTGTGGGTGACAAAGGACATAAACAAGAAAGGTGATATGTCAAGTCTGTGATGCAGTCAAGCTGGTGAATTATTTGGTTGAAAGCCATGCAGAAGGATAGAGAGAAAGAAGAGGGAGAAGAAGTCCAATGACTGAAGGTAGCATTCTGATTACTCAAATCATCACACACTCATAGAACATCCTGGGAAAACCACTCAACATTTTCCAGGTCATACATCTGGAATGGGGCACATGGTTCCTTTTTTGTTTTGTTTTCCCCTATAAATTTCTGGGAGTAGAAAGAAAAGCAGAGAGCTAAATATTTACAAAACATCAACAGGATCTTGTTATTAATAGAATTTTCCTTCATTTCAAGATATTAGGTTACATTCCTATTTCATTAAGGCAAATAAAAATCTATCATCTTAGAATGAGTGCATCCCTTTAAAACAAACAAGAAACTCTGTTACTGTTATCACCAAAATCCAGAAACTAAAATAAGCACCAAGAGAGAAATCTACCAAATGCCACTTTCAGTGTGAACTGGACACTGATTACTAAATCACTTTCTCTTTCCCTCTGCCCAGCTGAGCCAAACAAGACAGGTGTAGAAACACATCTTTGAATTCTCAGAGACAACTTCACAGCTTTGTTCCAGACAAATTTCCTTCTGTTTAAAGATTATAACTAAACACGAGGAAGAATGGTCTAATGGGTTTGCACTTTAGATGATTTTATTTCTATAGCGTTGAAACTTGGCTCTACATATAGAAGACATTTGTTTATAGAAACAAAAGACATTTTAGCTGTCTTTTGCTTTTGTATACATTTCTTTTGGAATAGAGATGTTAAATTGAAAAGGCTAATGGAACATTCCAAAGAGGAAAATCTTACCTTGTTGTATTGTCTTGTTGGGGCTAGGGTATATTTGTTCCAATTTCCTTGACTCTACATTCTTGGGTCAAATATGTCAACGTTAAAAGTATAAACATCTGAGAAGCAAAAGAATTTAGTAGATCTGCTTCTCTTTCCTTCACTAACAGTAAGAGAAATCCTCTTGACCCCAGGGTATGGAAGAAGGTTATCTGACCACTGCATAGAAAGTCTAATAGGGTAAAATTACCCATGAGGCCCAAGGAGCAGTAGGTCTCAACCAGGGAGATAATACTAATTTTATAAGCTCTTACAAAAGACAGGCAAAGGAAACAGGAAAAAAAAAACCCTTAGAGCAATCTTCGTGAGGAAAATGCAGCCCTTTCAGAATGTGATACTAATCACATTTATTTCCAATTGCACCATGTTTTGCTTAGATGTAATACTAGCTCCCAGTAAACAGAACAATATGTCCATCCACACTGGCTGAAAATGGGTCTTACGATTCCTCTAACCTTTCTCAGTAAAGTTTGCTATTTTCCTATTATTGACATTGTGCTGTAAGCTGGGCAATGAGGGAGACTGAGGACACATGATTTAATAGAGGGGATAGATTTATGCTAATCCAATTTCTTTGTACCTTGTTGTCTGTACCTTTTAAAAAATGCTGCAATATCTTTCTTCATTATTCTGCAGGAGTATTGATGGTTACTCACCATGTTTCTGCTAGTGGAACAATTTCTCTTAATTTTCCAGATCAGGATTTATAAGAAGACCTAATAATTGGCAATTCTAAAAAAGTATTGACAACTTTTACTTGTCTAGAATGGACTAAGGAAGGCAGCTGGAAAATTCCAGAAATGGGTGGGTGGAAGGAATGAGATACATAGATTCTCCGAGGAATGTGAAGGACCCGGCCACCAGGAGAGGAGGCAGCAGCAGAGAGTGTTTGGTCCTCATACCTGGTAAGCTTCATCCTGCAGTTTCTGTTTCAGGTATTCTTCCATTTGAAGCTCATTTTCTAGCTGCCGAACTGAATCATCTTCATAGTTCTCATCTTCAGGCCGCACGTAGGGATCCCCATCTTCTGTAACCCTAATAAACCATAGGCAGTGTTAAGCAGAAAATCTTAAAAGACAATTCTGAACAGAATTCATGTTTGAACTAGAGTTTAGTGTACATCTTCACTGCTTCAAATCACTTCAATTCAAAGTCTTTTTATACCTAAGGGAAAACTTCTGAAGAAGAATATGTATGTATATATATATATATGAAGAATAATATATATGCACACATATACATATGTATATACACATATACATATGTATAATATACATATATACAGATATCTATCTATATATTACACATATCTTCTATGTAATTCTTCTATTGTAGTCTGATAATCATTGATCAGATACTCTTTTTTGAGGATTTTATGGGAATGTAAATTTACCAATCTTAAAAAAAGCCATTTTTTTCCTTCTTGTTTTATCTTTTTGTATTTTTCACCTACACTTAGTGGTGATCAGGGCTCATTCCTGGCTCTGCCCCCTGTACTATCATTCTGCCACCACTTTCCACCCCCCATAAGCAGACTTATCTTTAGAGAACTTTGTTTTCCCAGTTTGAGGACTTAAAGTCAAAAAAATGTTCCATGAGGAAAGTGAGCCCTCTAGTGAAAAAATGGTTAAAAATACTTGTTCTTAATTTAACTTTGTGTTATACACATATACCCACATTCTTGATTTTGTTTTTTAAATGGTAAAATCAGGTCTCATGATAACAAAAAATTGACATCTGGTATGTGTATATTCTAACCTAAGTAATATACATATATATATATATAACTAGGCTTGAATTTAATAAATTTACTTAAATTGCCCAATCAATGTAAAATAATTTCATTCATTAATGAATGAATTATCTCCACCAAAATATTCCCTATCTATCTATCTATCTATCTATCTATCTATCTATCTATCTATCTATCTATCATCTATCTATCTATCATCTATCTATATATGTATCATCTATCTATCAATATCCCTTTATTGGAAAAACTTCAATTCACTACCTAAATAGTATAATTAAAATACTTCAGGACATACCCAATGTATATTTATATCGTGCCAATATTCCCTTAAATGAAAAGAATGGTCAAGTAGAATTTTCAGGACTAGAACTTCAACATCACATTTATGGTTATTTAATCTCTATAGCATGTTCTATCTATATACTTAAAATTTAGAACCATTGTAGATAATATTAAGAGGCCTTTATGAAGTTTCTCCCAACAAACCTGAATCCATGTAGGTTGATGATATTCCACCAATACATCAGGGACTGAACAGTGCGGTATTCTAGGATCTTAGGACTGGAACTGGAACATGTTAGGGAACAACCATATTTATATGGGAAACTATGCCATCCCTTTCCAAAATAAACTAAGCAACTAAATTTATTCTTTCCTCTGTTCCCTGTGTACTGTTTAGTTTCTGAGAAAATATCTCCAAGCAAAAGATACTCACATATCACTGCGCATGGTACTCGGGGTAGCTCCTCCGTGTTTTCGGGCATGGATTTGGGCTAGAAATGCCTTTTCAGAGGTTGGTGAGGGAACGAGTTCCTCAAATTGAGTCTGTGCAAATTCAGAATCCACATTGCTTTCGGTTTCACTCCCCACCTCTATGGTACAATTGAAAAAAATAAAGCACAACTTGCTGGATTTTTCATGACCTTGATAAAAAGGGGACTAGGTTTAATAAATCAAATGATCTGCTAAAACATTGACCAAATGTAAGTCAAAACTTCTTCAAAATAAGAATTGATACTAACAAGATATACTATAAAATCACTAAGCACATACTTTACTTTTTTTTTTATCTTAGCAACTTTGTAAGATGTTTTGTGTCTTAGTAATTGACAACATGTTAAAATGTTTTCAACCCTTTCTGGGGGCCGGGCGGTGGCGCTGGAGATAAGGTGCCTGTGCTAACATAGGACGGACCGCGGTTCGATCCCCCCCGTTCTCCATATGGTCCCCCGTGCCTGCCAGGAGCGACTTCTGAGCGAATAGCCAGGAGTAACCCCTGAGCATCACCGGGTGTGACCCAAAAAAACAACCAAAAAAAAAAAAATGTTTTCAACCCTTTCTATTGGTTCCATTGAAACTGTTGTTTGGTTTATAATTAATTTAGCAAATACAATCCTAAAATACTTGCAAATATCTTAAAGAGTATAAGCAAATGGTTTGTACTTGAAACTTCTACAGTAAGTAATCTTTTAAAGTTATCTGTTGTTAGAACACTGGGCTCATGACAAGAACTTATTTTATTTTTATTCTACATAGTAATCATAGCATATAAGAGCAGTAACTTTTTTATGATTTTGATTTTTGTTATATAGACTTTGAGATTTTTTATTTATTTATTTATTTATTTATTTGGTTTTTGGGTCACACCCGGCAGTGCTCAGGGGTTACTCCTGGCTCCATGCTCAGAAATTGCTCCTGGCAGGCACGGGGGACCATATGGGGCACCAGGATTTGAACCGATGACCTTTTGCATGAAAGGCAAACGCCTTACCTCCATGCTATCTCCCGGGCCCCGACTTTGAGAATTTTTAAATTTGTTTTACTTGGGTCACAGCTGTCAGCACTCAAGGGTTACCCCGAGGGGTTACTTCTCAGGAATTTCTGCTCTCAGAAATTATTCCTGGCAAGAACGGAGGGTCCTATAGGATGCTGGGGTCATCGAACCTGGGGTTGCCACATGCAGGGAAAACACCTTACCTGAAGACCTATTGCTCCTGCCCCGACTTTAAGAAATTTAATCCAGGGGCTAGAGTGATAGCACAGCAAATAGAGTGTTTGCCTTTCATAGAGTTCGATCCCCAGCATTCCATAAGATCCTCTGAGTCTGCCAGGAGTGATTTCTGAGAGCAGAGCCAGGAGTAACCCCTGAGTGCCACCAGGTGTGGTCAAAAACAAGCAAAAAAAAAAGGGGAAGAAATCTAATTCAGAATTTAATATGGACATTTTATTTCTTATACAGCGTTTTTAATTCAACTACATGACCATAGTCCTGCCAAAAAGTACCTTGATAGGTGGGATTTAATGAATAAATATGATGTACTAGGAAATTGCATTTGCCAATTTATGCTATTAAAAATAAAAAAATTAAAATAAGATATTGCAAAGGTAAAAATAAATATCAGTTTATCCTCAGAGTCATGTATTCCATATTAGCAGAATGTGAGTTATTAAATAAAACCTTTGAACCTATTAAATACCTCAGCAGGAAATTTTTTTTGGGTGGTGATATATATGTTAATTATAAGGTCAATGTTAACATTTTTCTTGTTTTTTTTTTTTTTTTTTTTTTTTTTTTTTTTTTTTTTTTTTTTTTTTTTTTTTTTTTTTTTTTTTTTTTTTTTTTTTTTTTTTGGGTTTTTGGGTCCCACCCGGCAGTGCTCAGGGGTTACTCCTGGCTCCATGCTCAGAAATTGCTCCTGGCAGGCACGGGGGACCATATGGGGCACCGGGATTCGAACCGATGACCTTTTGCATGAAAGGCAAATGCCTTACCTCCATGCTATCTCCCGGGCCCCAACATTTTTCTTGTTCTCCACATTTAAAAAATGTTTGGTCTTGAACATGAATTATTAGTCTCCTAATTAACAAAATGTAGATCTCTGAATTATCAACAAAACATCACACAGATCTTCTATATTTGACAAGAAAAGATTCCCAACAGAGGACCCTCTGCACGGATTACAGCAAATGAGAGGGAGTCGGGCACTGACCTGAATTCAGCTCTTTAACAAGGGAGGACATGGTATTAGTGATGGAATCTGCTGCCACTAGTAAGTCATTCCTTAAATTTCTTCTTGAACCTTGAGAGAAGAAGAAATGGTAACAGTATATCTGAGATCTAACTTGAAACCTAGACCTTGTTTTTCTATGATAGAGAATATTATTGTATCTCTTCGGAAGAAAAGGGCTTAAGATCCCAAATAGGAAGCTAACAGAGAAGCATAACATGCTCTTTATGAGTGAGCAGCTGGCCTACCGGGCATTATTTTCTTGTATTTTCTCAGAAAGTTATGCTAAATAAGTAAAATACTAGATACCTGTATATTACAAACTCAAACTTGAGTCAACAACTCTAATCATAGTGGAAAGCTCAAGTTGACTTAAAAAAATACTATAAAATAGAAAACATAGCAGGAGATCTTATTTTTCTTGTCATTCTTTTCCATGTTCACTACCATAAAATTTTAGAGTAGATGAGGAGAGGGGGTGAAGAATGAAGATATAAGACACATTTAGGATGGGAAGCTTTTTTTTTTTTAATTTGGTATCAAGGCTCTTGTAGCTAGCTTACATTAAAAATTTGGTATGTATTACTATTTCATTTACTTTGCATGACTTTCTGAGAAATAAAGCCATTTAGAGAAAGGACTTCTTTCTAAAATATTTTTTTAAATAAGGAAAGTTATGTTAGGAGAGATAAAACCCTTTCATAAATTTTTCTTTCTCCCCTAATGAAGTAAAGAATATGTAATTTTCTTCCTTTAAAATGTGGTAAGATTTTATGTTCTGTATGAAAAGTTTATCCTCTCAATGAAGTTTCTAGTTCCTTATATTTTTTGCTATATCTGAATATTACTGATATTAAACTTTTTAAAATTTTCAATGTAAGTGTGACGCTTGCTAATTTACATTGTTACAACTATTTTTTGAGGCTGTACATAGTAATTTTTATGCTTACTGAAAATTTGTATTTCTTCTGTCTGTTTATATAATTTTCCTATCTTTAAGGAATGTATCTTACTGATTGTTAAATGTTTTCTTTCTGCATAACTGAAGTTATGAAGTTTGGTTACCACACACACAGGAAATGATTTCCTAGAGTCTTTGTTGTTATTGCTTTGGGCAATAGCTGGCAAAGCCCAGTTGTTCCTCCTGGCTCTGCACTCAGGGATTATTCCTGGTGGTGCTCAGGGGACCAAATGGTAAACCAGAGCTTGAACCCAGATTGGCTAAGTGCAAGGCAAGTACTCTTCTTGCTGTGCTATATCTCAGGCCCAAAGTTCTTCTTCTTCTTATTATTATTGTTATTATTATTAATTATTATGTTGCTTTGTCTGTTTCCTTTACCTTAAATCTTATAGTCATATTTTTCTCTTTTATAGAACTGTACAAGGATCTGGAAGGGTGTTCATGATGTGTTACTAATTTAAACAAAATACAAATCACAGACCCCAATGCAACTCAGCTCTTCTTTTCTTTTTTCTTTTTGTCCCCAATTTCCAATACAGACCAGGCAAGGGTCTGGGTTGAGGTGTATATAGGGTGCGTTTACTGTACCTCCTCTTTCTATACAGTCCGTGTGAAGAACACAGCCTGTGGTAAGAATTGGGAGGCCTTCAGCTCTTATTTTCTGCAAATGAGTATGTGTCCTTACTTTCATATATAGGTAAGTATATATAATTCTTGACATATATTTATGAATAAGAAAAATATGACCAACTAGTAATGTTTACAGAAGGATTTTTTTAAATTTCATAAATTTAAAAAGTGATTACAGGAAAAAGATGCACAAAGTGTTAAAAAAATCCAAATGGAGAGTTATTTGCCTAGTAGTCTGTAAACAGAAGTTACATCCCTGGGAGAAAGCTTCCTGTGACCTTGGATTATCCCGTGTCCCTCTATTAAGTAGCCCCCAGATGCACTCACTTCTTAGGGCATGTGTAAAATGGCTCAGTGACATTCTTGGTTACCTGAGGGCCAAAGAACTGAGATTGCCTAATTTCAAGAAAGTCATGGACCACATGTGGTGCTGGAACCTGAACCCAGGTCATCAGCATGCAAGGCTAGTATGCTAAACTCTGTACTGTGGAGTTTTGTGGGATATAAGAGGAGAGATTTCCCTTCTTTTAATGAAGAAAAAAAAATCAAAAATAGGGGAAAAAGAAAAGTGGAAGGGGGATCAGGCAGTCACCAAAGGAAGGTGAAATGTGAAATGAAAAACAACATAGCTGGCCAAATAACATAGCTGGCTGAACAACATGAAGGCCAGGGTCTGACACAGGTCCTGGAATTCCCTAGAATATTCACGGTGGGTCTCTGTGGACTCCAGCTGGGACACTCAATAGACCTTGGTGACTCACTGAGTAGTAACAAGACACAGCAATAACAAAATCATCAAGCACTTACTTTGTGCAAATGCCTCTTGCACATCTCCCCCGACCCCTGTGAGAGAATCCTGAGGTGTGTGAGTCGGAGTGGAGCAGGCTGATGCTGACCGGACAGGCATGGGGATGGGCCTGCTGATGGTGTGGCTGGGGGAGGAGCGAGGAGAGCCTGCCCCCTGCGTCTGCAGAGACAAGGCAATCATTAATTTGTTTTCCCACAAAATGCCAAGTTAAATCAGAAGTTTAAAATATTAAAAATATTCCAAAATAAGAGAAAATATCTGTAAGAGAGAGGGGAACCCTAAACTTTATTTGTAGGTACAGAGAATAAAAAATTAAATATATAATCTAAAGTTTGAGTTGTATATTGAAACTTAGGGTATCAGTACCAGATTGTGCCATAATAAATGTGGTCTCTGAGGCAGTGATTATTTCAAGTGTGTATCTTCTCCTTGAAGGAAGTTATATATAGAATAAAAATTAAAAAATAAAGGAGAGTTTTAAATATAAACTAGATTTTTTGAGATAGATATAGATTTTCACATTCTAAGTTTTCAACCTGTTGACTTTCAGAGAATGATTTATTGATCGATTGTTCTGGGGTCTATACTGGGCAGTGCTCAGGACTTACTACCAGCTTTGTGCTCAGGAATTATTGCTGGCATGCTAGAGGGACTATCTAGGGTACTTGGAATTGTACCAACGTTATCCACATGTGAGGCAGATGCCTTACCTGTTGTACTTACTATCTCTCTTGTCCCTCAGAAAGTTATTTGTAGTTTAATGGATATTATGCAATAACATGCATTTTAAGTTTCAAATATTGTGTGATTTTGTTTTGTTTGTTTTTGTTTTTGGGTCACCGAGCAGTGCTCAAGGGTTACTACTCTTTGGCTCTTCATTCAGGAATCACTCCTAGTGGTGCTCAGTAGACCATATGGGATACTGAAAATGGAACCCAGGTCAGTTGTGTGCAAGGCAAGCACCCTATCTTCTGCTGTACTATCTCTCTAGCCTCTAGCCCTGGAATAAAATTTTTAATCTCTGTTTTATAGTAAGAATTGTATCATCAAATTACTCTGCAATTCAGAGATTTAAATTGGAGGAGAAAAATAAATCTTCTTTCTTGAATTTTTGGCTATTGATTCCTGAAGAAGAAATGGCCTCTTCGCAGTACCATAAGAATAGTGGGAATTTAGAATAAATAAAGCAAAGAAAGGAGAAGACATCTGAAAACTCTGCACTACATAGCCTGGGCCATGAAACTATTCTGAAATGATCACTCCTTGAACTTCGCGGCTATGTCTGTACAATGAGGTGTCCTGATAAGACATTTTCTGTATTAATAATTAGTTTGTGAAAGAAATCAGTCATATAGGAAAATTCATGGAGAATCTCAAGTGTGTTCACAACAGTTTATGTATTCATATCAGTTAATTCCATGTCATTCTGTGGAATCTGACCAGGGAGACAGCACACTTCCCCATAGCCAGCCCAGAGATCTACCATCAACCATTCAAACTCCAGGCATGCCCTTGAATGCTCAATTTAGATTTTTGCTTTGGACTCAACTGCTTGCAGTTAAAACACACTTTAGTCCTGTTAGCATGGTAACATGCAGTTAGCTTTCCAGAACTCGCTCAGTATCACACATTTAAGTCAAATTGTAAGTTGAGAAACATCCAGAATTGAAAAAGGACATTCAAATAGAATACAGCCAATAATTCATGTGATGCTTTGGGGGTGAGGGTTCCATTCTTTCACTCTCAACAGTACCTTGTAATGGACTGTCCAGGACCCAGGAAGAGACCTTTGCTCAAGATGCTTTGCAGTGGGCCCCAGTCTGCTTAAAGAAGGGTTGGTTTTCCCTAGCAAACTTTGACAGCTCAATTTTATTTTTTATATATATACTTTTGGTTTTGAGGTCACACCCGGTGACGCTCAGGGGTTACTCCTGGCTCTGTGCTCCGAAATCGCTCCTGGCTGCTTGGGGGACCATATGGGACGCCGGGGATTGAACCGAGATCTGTCCTAGGTCAGTCGTGTGCAAGGCAAACATCATACTGCTGCACTATCGCTCCAGCTCAGGGCAGCTCAATTTTAGAACCACGAAATCTCTGCTTCTGAGCTACTACAGCAACCCCCTGCTTCCTATGTCAGTCATATATGATTTTACATTTGAGGTGTACTTTGTCAGTATTTTGATTTTTCATATAGATTCTCATTGAATTCTCTCCAAGACCCAAGAAAATCGTTATCCATAAATATAAATGTCTAGGTGTAGACTCTACTGCTGAGAGGGGAGAAAGGAATTGTTCAGGTCCTAGAGCCAGTGTGGTTGAGCTAGCCCCTGATCCAGTGCTCTGCATGCCTAAGGGTACAAATGACTATGGCTTATAAATGAGATTCATCAATTGGCCTAAGAGCTGCTTCCACATGGCAATGCCTGCTGTATATTCCTTTCAGGCAGAACCCTCAGAGTTGTTCCCTGTCCTTTCTTATATATTCCTCTTCCTCTTCACCTGCAACTCTGTTTTTTCTAGCTTATCAGTAGTGTTTAATACACTTCCATATGCACTTCCTTAGTCATCAGTGAACAATTAGGAATGATAATAGTTTATACTAGGATCACAATTTAAAACCTATAAAGCACTTTAACCCCCCCCCCCATAGCTCACTTAATTTTCCTAACAATCATATAAGACATTTTTTTTCTAGTTTTCAGCTGAGCAAAACTAAGGCTCAGATGGGATAATTAATAAAAGGTCCCACCTTTCTAACCTATATCCTTCTGCTTTATTTATTTATTTTGTGTTTTATGGCCACACCAGCAGTGCTCAGGGCTTAATCCTAGTTTAGTGCTCAGGGATAACTCTGGCAGGGCAGATATGTGGTGCTAGGGACTGAACCCAGGTTTGTCATGTGTAAGGCAAGCATCCTGCCTGCTAGATTATCTTTCTGATTCTCTTTCTGTGAGCCAACCTCTCCTTTCTTTTTTTTTTT
>PVKC010013683.1:11325-22863 GCA_004027635.1 Crocidura indochinensis | reverse complement strand
ATATATATATATATATATATATATATATATATATATATATATATATTTCCTTTGTATATATCTGTAGATGCATTTCCTTAATAGTTATAATTCTAATGTTTATTTCCATATGTGGAGGTTGCTTTTCTCATCCCTTTTTTTATCTCATTAATGAAATTCTAGTAGATAAATCTTGATTGGGATCTGAGTACAGGTTAGAATCATGTTACAGAGATTGTTTAGCTTGTTATTTTCATCCCTATATGCAGCAGTAGTATCATGTGGCATAGTTCTTTTTTGCATGAGCACACTAAAATTGGGAAATCTTATGGATGGAAAGAAGTTTTTGTTTAATAGGAATAAAAATCACAAGTTTTATAGTGCAGGGGTGTCTTTCACCCTCAACATTTGTTATGGGGACTCATTTATGCCTCAGTTGATTGGACATCAAATTTTTAAACCCAAACCATGGATCTATCCTTGGAATTGACACAGTTCTCTGCACCAGCACGAGGAATCAACCCCTCCCCCCAGGAAAGGCCCTAATGCTGCCCTGGCACCAATTTGCTTCAGGGTATGTTCATATGACACTCTGACGACCAGGAAATAGTAACAACGTGCTCTAAGGTGAGATTTTACTGTCTCACTACATAATAGTGAGAAGAAATCAGAAGACATTCTGTGATACCCTGACTTCAACATGGTATCTATGCAAATACAAAGGTCACTAATTACAGAAGCCTGACTGTGACAAATTTGATTACATAGAACTTTTCCTGGGATCATGAAAAGACCTTGGGGTTGGACAGTTAGCATGCCTGGAGTCTGTAGTTAGTCTTATGATAGTATGCTTCATGGGTAGAAACACGCTGTTTTTAATTTCCTTTATAATTTTCCCAATATTTGTTGCACCTATAGAAAAAAACTGCCACACACATCACTTTTTTTAATATATTTTCTAGATAAGAGTTTCTGCTTTTTTCATAGAATCTTGAGACATGAATTACTTTATTTTATCTCATATTTCTGCAGTTCTACAATTCTACAAATTCTTCAAATTCTACAAATAGAAAAGAAAAGAAAGTGGATGGGGTCCAAGGGTAAGTGGTCTCAAGAGCAAGAGTGGAAATAAAAAATGATCATACCTAAAATACCCAACCAAAGTCAATGACAATAGAATCAAGAGACCCAAACCATAAAAATCTAAATTTAAAATGGACATGTTACATTGGTAGACCAGGGAGCAAAGGGTGGATTTATGGAATGCGTGCTAAAAACCTTGGTGAAAAAAGGTCAACATTGGGGGTGGAAATGGCCCTAATTCACTGTCACTATATGTGATGAAATCAAACTATTAAGAAATTCTTTTACCCAGGGATTCATTTAACTATTTGTAGAAGTTTATTGCTTTAAATGAAATTCAAGAGTGTTAGATCCACTACTTTGAACAATGTCTTGGTGTCCTTATAGGGATTTCATTAAACTTGTACAATGCTTTGGGAAATATTGCCATTTAGTGATGTTAATCCTCCCAATACACGAGCAGGGTATCGTCTCCATTTCCTGTGTCCTTTTTTATTTCTGAAGCAGTGTTTTGTAGATTTCTTTGAATATATTTTTTTCACATTTTTAGTTCAGCTGACTTTGAGGTACTTGATTATATGAGGCACAATTGCAAATAAGATTTTTTTAAGTCTCTTCTTTCATTCTGGATGCCTTTGATATCTTTTTCTTTTGCCTGATTGCTATGGAAAGTACTTCCAGTACAATATTATATATATGTTCAATATATTACTCTAGTATTGTAGATATATATATAGTTACAGAGAAAAAATATATATTCCAAATAGCAAGACCAGGAAGTCTAGTATTGTATCAGATGTTAGAAGAGAGGCTTTTAGCAAAATTTTTCTCATTGAGTATAATATTTACCATTGGCTTCTTGTAAATGGCCTTGACTATATGGAGAAAATTTTCTTTAATCCTCATCTTGTGTAGAGTTTTTATCATGAAACAGTGATGGATATTATCAAATGCTTCCTCTACATCTATTGATCTGATCATATAATTTTTATTAATATGGTTTATAATATTTATTGACTTGTATATGTTAAATCATCTTTGCATTCCTGAAATAAATCATACTTGGTCAGAGCACATGAATTTCTTGGTGAACTGTTGGATTCTATTTTGTTGACGATATTTGCTTATGTGTTCATCAAGGATCTTAGCCTCTAGCTCTCTTTTTTAGTGACATCTGTCAGCCTTAACATCAGTGTGATGTAAGCTTCATAGAAGCTATTTGGGAGTGTTTCTTTCCTTTTTATTTCCTGAAAAATCCTGAGAATGATTGGAAGTAAGTCCTCTTTAAAGTTATAAAAGAGGGGCCGGGCGGTGGCGCTGGAGGTAAGGTGCCTGCGCTAACCTAGGACGGACCGTGGTTCGATCCCCCTGTTCCCCATATGGTCCCCCGTGCCTGCCAGGAGCGACTTCTGAGCGAATAGCCAGGAGTAACCCCTGAGCATCACCGGGTGTGGCCCAAAAACCAAAAAAAATAAAATAAAATAAAATAAAATAAAATAAAATAAAATAAAAATAAAAAAATAAAGTTATAAAAGAATTCACTAGTGAACCTTTTTGTGCAGGGGATTTGAGTTTTTGGAAATATTTCAATTTCCCCAATAGATATAAGTCTGTTCAAATAATCCAGTTCACCTTGCTTCAACATGGGGAAATTATAGGAGTCCAAAAATTTAACCATTTCTTCAAGGTTCCCATAGGGTTTTTTTGGTGTTGTTTATTTGTTTGTTTTGATTTGATTTTTGGGCCACACCTGGTGACAATCATAGGTTATTCCTGGCTATGTGCTCAGAAATAGCTCTTGGTGTGGAACACAGGGGAATCAAACCGTGGTCTGTCCTGGATCAGCTGCATGCAAGGCAAACAATCTACAGCTGCAGCATCGCTCCAACCCCTTCAAGGTTCCCTTGTTTATGGCATAAAATTTTTCATTGTAATCTCATATTACCCTCTAATTACACTATGTATTTCTATATATATGTAGTGACCACCCCTTTTCATTTCTGACTCATTTTATTAAAAAATCTCTCTTTATAATTTCTGCGAATGGTTTATCAATCTTATTTAGTTTTACAAAGAATCAACTCTTGTATTTATTGATCTTTGCATTATTGTTTTATGTTTCCAGTCTATTAATTTCTGCTCTAAGTTTTATTATTTCCTTCCACCTGCCTATTTTTGTATCCCTTTCCAATATATTAAACTATGCTATTAAGTTATTTATGTAGGGCCTTTCTTCCTAGTAAATTCTTGCAAAGCTATAAATATTTTAATACTTATTTTGCTTGTCCGACAAATTCTTATAAATCATGTTTTATTTTCATTTGTTTACAAGAATCTTTTGACTTTTTTCTTTGATTTTTGTCTCTGATCCAGTGGTTCAGTATTGAGCTGTTAAGCTTTCAGGTATTAAAGTTGTCTCCATCTAGATGTAATTGACTTCAAATTTTAGTTCAGCATGGTCTGAGTAGGTAGTTGACAGTATTTCTATCCCCTTGGTTATTTTTTGAGTTTTTGGGTTTTTGTTTGTTTGTTTGTTCGTTTTGCTTGTTTTTTTTTTTTTTTTTTTTTTTTTTTTTTTTTTTTTTTTTTTTTTTTTTTTTTTTTTTTTTTTTTTTTTTTTTTTTTTTTTTTTTTTTTTTTTTTTTTTTTTTTTTTTTTTTTTTTTTTTTTTTTTTTTTTTTTTTTTTTTTTTTTTTTTTTTTTTTTTTTTTTTTGGTTTTTGGGTCACACCCGGTAGGGTTCAGGGGTTACTCCTGGCTCTATGCTCAGAAATCGCTCCTGGCAGGCTCAGGGGACCATATGGGATTTGAACCACCGTCATTCTGCATGCAAGGCAAAAGTCTTACCTTCATGCTATCTCTTTGGCCCCTATCCCCTTGTTTTAATGAAGTACATTGTATGACCCAATATGTGGTCTACTTGGATAATGTCCTATACGCATTGAAGAATGTGTGTTCAGCTTTCTGAGATTTGAAAGCTCTATAAATATCTATTAAGCCACTCTCTTCCATTTTTTCCTTCAAATCCAGTAAATCCTTATTAAGTTTTAGCCTCATTGATCTATCTTGAGGTGGCAAGGTGGTGTTGAAACCTCCTAATGTTAACGTGCACCTATTGATATATTTCTTTAAATCTACTAGCAATTGTTTTAAGTATTTTGTTGACCCTTCATTGGGTACATATACGTTTAATATTTCTTCTCAGTGTACACATTCCTTGATTAATAAGAAATGCCTATATCTAACTCGTATAACCTTTTTAAGTCTAAAGTCTGTGTCATCTGATGTTAGCATGGCCAACCTTAAAATTTAAGGGAGTATTTTCTTGAAGGATTGCCCTCCAACCTTTGCTTTGAGTCTGTGTTTTCTATGACTATTCTGATATGCTTATTGCAGGCAGAAAATGTTGGATTCAATTTTCTGCTCCTTTTTGCCACTCTATGTCTCTTAACTTGTGCATTTAGCCCACTGATGTTGAGAAAGATGATTGTTATAGATTTTATGGATTCATTCAAATGCACACTACTATTATTCACAGCATTCAGTACAATAGATATGAGTTGGAATCAACCTAGATGTCTAACAATAGATAAGTGGCTTCTAAAGATGTGGTACATATAGATGTGGTACAATAGAATACTACATAGCTCTAAGAAATGGTGTACTCATATAATTTGCTGCAACATAAATCGAACTGGAAGATATCATGTTAAATGAAATAAACTAAAAGAAGTATGATAAATATAGGACAATATTACTTACATGTGGTATTTAAAATAACTACATGAGAGACTAAATAGCTTAATGGGAATGGTTTAGAACTAAACCCGGAATATTTTAAAATTATTAGTTCTAAGTCAGAGAGATAGTAGAGGAGTTAAGACTATGCCTTATATGCTGTCAAAAAATTTAATACCTAGCACTGCATGGTCCCCTGAGCAATGATGGTTACAACTGTAGAGACATTTGATTACTGTTAGGGTGGCTTGGGTAGTCCTCAACGCTGAAAGAAGTAATAATCAGAATTCCTGAGTATTTCTTGAGAAGCCTCCTTGCTCCAAATAAATTTAAATGCTTTATTAATAAAAGATAATTAGTTCTGTGTCAAATGAGACATACAGAATTATTATTGAGGCAGATTTACAAGTGTAGGACATACATGGAGTAATTACTGGGAGTTATGTGTGAGAACTAAATGAAGAAGCAAGTGCAGGTATGCAGAATTTAGTATACAAAAAATATGACAAAGCCAGCCAACTCCATATAGAGCTCCAGAGAAAATATTATATGTCTAGAAGCCCCTGACATCACACCTGTCATCAATGAATAAAAATATCCAGGTTCTAATGACTAGGAAAATATGGGCCTCATGTTAATATTGTAGTTAATCCTAGTGTGCTACAGATGGAGAATGTCATTGAACGTTGTTATTTATTTTAGAATAATGATCTCTTGCCGACTCTATTGGTGGTAATCAATTCTCAAGAACTTCTCTCAATACCATCTTTTCTCTAGAGATCACTGAGTTGGCATATAGCTGAGAAGCAACATTATTTTTGTTAAGTTTTATCTGAAATATATCACTTAAAATATGGCAAGCATGTTTCAACTACATATGAGACTTTAAATAACCAAAAGATTTACAGTAAAATCTAATCTGATCCCCAGATCTCTTAAGGATCCCCTGAGTCTGCCAAACATGATAAAATCAGGAAAAGCACTGAGAAAGTTAGTTGTGGTCCAAAAAGACAAGTAAACTTACAAAAAAGGAAGTTGGGATAAATTATGTTCACTGAAATTTGGATATTGTGACTGAACAAGAGGGTTGTGGACAGGAAGCCATGAGCCAGGACTGACCTATGATGGTGTTTCTCTGTAATTACTATCTCCAAGGTCTAGCCTGATGCTTCATGCTTTCGTTGCACTGATCACTGCTTTATAATTAGTCCTTTCATTAAACTCTGCTTGAATTATTATCATTTTCATGTGCCATCTGTTTTCTGCCAGGAACACTGACTTTAGAGATGTTAATATCATAATGCCAGAAGTTTACACTACCTAGAAAAATTATGGAAACTATATGCTTTTATTAAACCAGGAGTTAACAGAAAAATTAGAATATTTTGGTAAAGCATAAATGCCTGATAGAATACTAAGTTATTTGAAGATCAAGTTCTGACAAACATGACAACTTTTTATTTGAGAAAGTATCATGTTAATTTTCCAATTCAAAGTAAAATAAAAGCATGTTCAGCTAATGCTTGCCTTATACATGAACAATCAGGATTTAATCATCAGTTTTCTATTTGATCTGTAGAGCCCTCCCAGAAGTAATCCCAAGAGTAAACCTGGAGCAACCTGGAATGTAGCCCCAAAACAAAATAGCATAAAGCTACTTAATAATATAATAATTTCTGAAACTACTAGTAAGCATTTCCTCTTCACATGCTTTTGATAAACAGTTCAAGGGAGCAGTGCTTAGAAGAATTTGAAAGAGGCATTTTTTGATATGCAAGGAACAGAGTAAAATAGCCCAGCACAGGATTTAGAGCATGAATGTGGAAAGAAGACCCTGTCCAGGGGAGCTAAACAGCCCTTTCAGGTATTGGAGGACACCAGCGGAATAGCAGCTTGCCATGAGATAACAAAATCTGGCTAAGCTCTGTAGATATTTAAATGAGATTGTAAAACTTTTGGTATATTGGTGTCTGAACAGCCTCAGGGGACATGCATGTACAAGAGTGCAATTGCAGTATCAATAATCTGACATGGGCTGTCTAACAAGAACAAGGGTGATTTCAGGTAGATTGTATCACAGCACTCTCAGAGCCTGAGCAGGTCACTTGTGGGAATGTGAGACTTTAGATAGGATGTCAGAGACTATGAACAAGAAATTTTTGCAAGAAAATGGACTCAGCAGACCAGTATGTGACCTTGGAGTCCAAGGAAGTTGATCAAAATAATGAGTAAACCTTTTGTAAAAAATTAATTTTTAATTTTGTTATTATAATTTGGACCTTACTTTTACATCAATGTTAACCTTTCTGGGTAACATTATGGTTAAGATGAATTCAACTATAAACCTCACCACCATCAACCACTACAATAAGCAAGTGCCTTCACCAATGTCCCTATGTTACTTCTCATTTTCCCCACCCTGCACTCCCTACTCCTTGTTTGGTATTCACATTTATTTAATCCAGATTTATGGGTATAGTAATACTTGATATTCTGTAGTTCCTTGTTTTGTTGCTTTTTATAACACAATTGATAATATCTAGTGTTTTTGTCTCCTTCTGACATATAATTTAACATGTTTTCCACAATTCATTAAATTGCAACATACTGCGTGATTTTATGTTTTATTGTATGTGTTGTCATATCTTTATATTTTAGGTGTTTTAGGGGATCACCTCAGTAGTACTTATTTCTGATTTGCACCCATAAATTACTTCTGATGGGGTGGAGCTCAGGAGACCATATGAATTGCCACGGTCATGGGGTCAACCACATGCAAGGCAAATACTTAACTAGATATAGTATATGTCCAGCCCCACATCTTGATTTCTAAATTGTGTTTTCTAAGTAACTTCTGGAGCCAGAGTTTATTAAATAAATAACTAGTTCCAGATATAGGACAGAAAGGGTATATAATAACTCTATATCTTGATCAGAATGTTAAGGAAAAAACAAAGGCACATGGGAGCCTATCAAGAATAAGAAGAGGATTTATAGGTGTATTTCAAAGGGCTACTGGTGATCAAATAACAATTAGAGCATTGTCAAATAATAAAAATTATTATTATTGAATAAAAGAATAATCCACATGAACATACATCACTTAAAAATTGAAAAGTTGATGAGTTGGGGCCTGGGAGATAGCATGGAGGTAAGGCATTTATCTTTCATGCAAAAGGTCATCGGTTCGAATCCCGGTGCCCCATATGGTCCCCCGTGCCTGCCAGGAGCAATTTCTGAGCATAGAGCCAGGAGTAACCCCTGAGCACTGCCGGGTGTGACCCAAAAACCAAAAAAAAAAAAGAAAAGTTGATGAGCAATGTGATATTTGCATATTATTATTGTAGCTTTAAACATAGTACTCCCTCTAAATAAAATATTAACCACCAAGAATAATAAAGGAATGATTTTACAATGGCAGAGTCTAACTGATAAAGTGGTCAGTTCTAATATATTACCACAACAGGTTCACTAAATGATATCCCCACCAACAGAGCATGTTGTGCCAATAATAATAAAGAATAGTATCTAATAATAAAGAAAGAACAAGCAAACCTAAATCATAAAATAAAATGACATTTTACAAAATCAATTTTCTGTAATATATCCAAAGATCAATATTATGAAAGTCAAGTGAAATAAAAACCAAATAATACTATTAGAACACTACATTTTGCTACTTTGCTATAATTAGTGGACTTGGAGAAATTTCAAAAGGATAAGATAAAGAGGATAAGATGTTAGAAATGTACCAAGGGTAAACTACTTTTGAGAGTTGTTTTGTGCTGATACATAAAATGTTTGATCTGTAAAAAAAATGAATATCAAAATACTTGAGATAAATAGGATATCATGTTAACAAATTACTCCTTAGAGTAAGGGGGAAATTGAAAAATCTTAGAAGTGGAGAGATAGCAAAATGGGTAGGACATTTGTTTTGCACCTAGCTTACTGATATTTGAGATTTAGTGTGAGGTTTCCTTCAGACTGAGTAAGATTTCTGAGAATTTCCATGAATTATCACTGCAAATATGGCCCCAAATGAAGGAAATTGAGTAATTCTCAATAATCTACATTTTTTACTTTTAAGTACTATATTATTTAGAAATTACACTGAGAAACATACTAAACATTTCAAAACAATGTGGGGCTATAACTTCTACTTTTTGGTCTCATGTAATATGCAAACTTGATGCTGAATGATTATTCTTGCCTTTTATAGCTCCTTCAGCAAAAAAATTCAAACCTATTCTTAGAAAGATAATCTGAGTCAAATAATACATAGGGTAGCAGTTGGCAACATAACCAGTAACATTTCTTTGCTTAAAAATAAAGATTGCTTCCATGTAGAAATAAAACTTTAAATATTCTGTTTTGACCTTTTTGTGCCTAGAAGGGTTTAATTACCTGCCCGTTTACATAAATTATGTCTCCTGTTTGTCTAAAATCGAATCCTGGACAGAGATCAATATGGCCTCAGAAAAGTCAGAGCAAATGACTTCTCTCAAATGCCAACAAAGGTCACTGGAACCTTTCCTGCTTGGATGGGAACACATTCTGTTCAACAACCTGGAGCATGTCATAGGTTTGCTGCCTGCTGCCTCGGGTACCAACCACAATACAATGATTGATCATCATTTAGAGGACACAGGGTACAAACTCCCCCAGGAGCCAGTTCTGTGGAATTAATTGGACACTGTGATGAATCTGATTCATCATTCTCCAAAAAAGAAAGGAGAATATGGCACAGAACACACCCAGAGCTTGATGCATGAGACTGTGTGGAGGTAAACTACAACTTATACTCAGCACTCTGATGATCGTAGACCATTCATATGGTACTTCAATGCTGTTTCGCAAAAATAATTGTGCCTTTGAATCTTTCTTTTAATCCATTATTACTACTTCCAGGAAGAAGCTACGAGTTGAGAGCCAACTATGTATCTGAGTAATTTAATTAAATAACAAGTCATAAAATATTTTATCATAGAATATAACTGAAGTGTAAAAAGATTTCACACAGATAATTTTTATCTAAGAGATTCAGCAATAGTCTTGTAGAGTGTATTTTATTTCATTTCTTTTTATCAATAAAAGCATTTTATTGAAATTTGGAATAAGCCCTATGGTTGTAGTAAATATTAAAGAGAAAAAGCAGCAAAATGGTTTGAATTTGAATCCCATAAATTACTTTTATATGACTAAAACATTTGGATAATATTTTTTTAAATAGGGGTCAGCTATCATGGTTAGTTAAGTCGAGTCCTTTGAAAACATATATATATATATATATACATATATATACATACATATATATAGTCAGGGGAAAATAATTGTCAAGTACAAATGTAAATGTAGAAAAAGTTATAATCAAAGCAAAGAATTATATGTTGCACTGGAAAACAAATGTGAGGAATAATGTAAAATAGTAGGGAGGTTAGGGTGTGAGAAACAAAATACCAGTGATAATATGACTAAGAAAAATCAAGCCTAAAAAAGCCAAGGACACATCATATATTAAAGGAAAGAAGGAAATTTTTTAGTGAAAGTGAGTGTGATCAGTATGAACTAACTAAAAATTGTGGTAAATGTAACTATGATGAAAGTAAAAATAACAGTAAACAAATAACAAAAAACAGTAAACAAAGAAAAAGTAGTAAAGGTAATTATTTATTAATGAAAAGTAAAATAGCATGGTAGGCTCAAGTGGGGTACAATAAAGAATAAGATCAGTGCTAAAAGAAAGACAACATATGATAAAGTAGGAATAGAGGAGTAGAATCGAGTTTCCATATCAGATTTTCTTTTATTTGGAGTAAGAAATATAAAAATTAATATAAAAATAAACATGAAAATTTAAGATTGATATAATAATTATCATATAATTAATCATGAAATTATTGATTTCAGAATTATGAAATATCAAAGAATCAAGTAGGTGGAATTTTGTTTTATATAGCAATATTCAGGGTAAATGCAGATAAATAAAAAGGAACAGCAAGTCAGGAAAAGTATTTTGATTCAACTATAAAATGCAGCTGTTGGGGAAATTCTGCTTTATAACCCACCAGAATATTTCTATACAAAGAGACCTCTTATTTTTATCAAAATAATGTTAGTATAACTAATGCCTTGCAAGCAGCCGATCCAGGACCAAAGGTGTTTGGTTCGAATCCCGGTGTCCCATATGGTCCCCCGTGCCTGCCAGGAGCTATTTCTGAGCAGACAGCTAGGAGTAACCCCTGAGCACTGCCGGGTGTGGCCCAAAAATAAAAAACAAAAACAAACAAAAAACATAGAAAACCCATTTCCAGTTTGAAACAAACAAACAAACAAAAAGAGTAGAAATTATTTGAATTGTTAGTCTTGAAATCTGAGGAGCATCAGGAGACATGACTTTCTGGAGCTCTCCTTGGTGCTGAGCACTGGATTATGTTTGGATCATTGCAATATAAGCAAGATTCCTACAGAAAATAAATTTAACACCATTGAAATCAGACTTGAGACGGTTATATAAAAGGTATGTTATGACAACATACCCCAAGGGTGGAGAAACCCTATATCTTGTAGGCCAAGGAAATTCCTTTTCGAATGACCCCAATGTTTACTGTGCCTTTGCAGGAGGGGAAAAAACGGCAAAAAGCACAAAACAATTTTTTCTGTACTTATCTATCTACTATTTGCCAATTTCTTTGTTTCGGTGTGGTTATTTAAGTTATTGTCTCCATTCATATTTATT
>PVKC010013683.1:0-11225 GCA_004027635.1 Crocidura indochinensis | reverse complement strand
CGGAGTGCTCACTGGTTATTTCATTTGACACTTCTTTTTGCATTGTTGAGGTGTTTCAACTTCCTTTTCCCCTTGGTCTCTCAAATCGATGATGAGCACCTCTAGAAGGACTCCGCCCATTTTTGACATATTTGATTTTTCCCCAGTTTATCACTTTTCTCTTAATCAAACAAAACCGCATAACTAGAACTATCTAGTCCCACCTCCCAGTTAGAGGGGGAAATAAGGAAAGTACCAAGACCAAACAAGTATAAGACCACTAAGCTGTAAGCTAGGCACAGAGGAGACCACCTATTTTAGCAGCCTCAAGGGAGAGGGAGGTGGATATGGGTGGTAGGATGGGAATGGAGGTGGAAGAAGGACAATTTGATACGGGAATCCCCCTGATTTTATGTTAATATGTACTCAAAATATTATTGTCAACAATATACAAAAAAATTTAAAAAAATATATATTAAAAAAAATAAAACATGTAGATCGCTAAAAAAAAAGAGAGAGAAAAAAAAGGTATGTTAGATAACATAGTGGAAATGTCCTTGAACACTAAATTTTATCTACTGGAGAATGATTGAATCAAAGAGCTAAAGAAATCTTACACTGATTTTCTGGAATGGAGCCCAGATTATTTTTTTCTGTCAATTCTGCAATGATGTTGTCAAATCAATTTCTTTACCCTGGATCTCAAATTTCCTTTTTTTAAAGCTGTAATTGTCTCAATGGATATTAGAAACTACCTTGGTTCAAAAATAAATTTTCAGTAAATGTTATATATTTGACAAGGTTTCTTTTTTGCTGCCATAGTTTCACAAAACAAAAGACTCTAGTGAGTCCTTAACAGTAAGACAATATCAAACACAGGTGTTTGAAATATATACCATAATTCCTTTGTGGAAGGTATTTTGGTACAGTTATCAAAAGATCCAGGCACATTCAGGTGAAAGAAATATAAGGAATTTCTATGATTACATATAATTATATACAATTATACATAATAAAAATTTTTAAAGCAATTTAAATGTTCAAATTTAATAGAATGTTAGATTATTATCAGCCATCATCATGAAAGTCCCAAGCTAGCTCAGAACAAAAAGGCTGGTGAGAACAGCCCTAACCTCCCCAAACGGAATCCTCATATACCTTAGCTCAGCAGTGTGCTGGCAGGGACTCCTGGATAACCCAGTAAATTCAGCACATGCAAAACAGGCTCTCCTCCAGAATTCTGCCTCAGGATCTCTCATCGACTATCACAAAATTGCTAAGCCTCTCGGGACAGAAAGGCCAATATACTTCCAACCACCTCTTATACAATTAAACAGACCACTTTTTTTAAACACCCTGAAATTCCAGCATTCCAATCCACACAATGCAAAGAACAACGGAAAAACTAAGGAAGATACCACAAACTGGGGATATGGAGAGAAAAGCTAGAAATTTTCCAAGTCCTCCAAAGCACAAAATCCCTATAGATAAGGATCTAAAATTAGCATTCAAGTAATCACTATCTAAAACTATAAGAAATCCATAGACTAACAATGCAACCAACCCAAAGAAAAGTTCTATCAGAAGACAAAAACCACACGATCAATGACAATCGATGTCAAAAAGGCGTTTGGCAAAACCCAACACCCATTCATGATAATAGCACTCATCAAAATAAAGTTAATAGGAACTTTCCTTAACATTGTTACAGCTACCTATAAGAAACCCACAGCCAACATTACTATTAATGGTAAAAAACTAAAAGCATTCCCACTAAGATCAGGTACTAGACAAGGCTATTCACTGTATCCACTCTCATTTAATACTGTATTAAACAACCTAGCAATAGCAATCCGACAAGAAAAGGAAATCAAAGGAATTAAAATAGAAAACGAGGAAGTCAAACTATCTCTATTTGCAGATGAAATGATGATTATACATCAAAAACCCTAACAGATCCACAGAAAAGCTCCTAGAAACAATAAACCAATACAGCAAAGTGGCTAGCTACAAAGTCAATATATACAAAAGACTAGCATTCCTTTATACAAATAATGAAACAAAGGAAGAGATAAAGATGTCTATTCCATTTAAAATCATATAATAAATATCAAGTAACTAGGAATCTACCTCACAAAATAGGTGAAAGACCTTTACCATGAATTATTGAGAATCTAGATTCCTTTAGGAGCCAAATGGAAATGTTAGAATGTGTTGGAAAAATTTGAACACAAAAATTAAAGTTATGACATATTTTCATTATTAAAAAATTAAAATGTTTTAGGGACAAAATGGTGGTGCTCTGGGGATAGCTTTGGCATATTATATTACTCAGGGAACACTTCTGATAGTATTTAAGGAAACATGTTATTTTCAAAGAACAGATCAGGCCTTCTGCAAGAGATGCATACTTTCTAGCCTTATTTTTGCCATAACCCTAATAAAAGTTTTAAACTACTTCACAATATACATTATGATAATTAAATTAAAACCCACTATTTTAATGATTGAATATGTTAATTATATTTAACATTTTTATAAAATAATTTATTGAGACCAATGTGAATTACAAGTCTTTCACAGTTCTATTTAAGGTATATAATGAAAGAGAATTAGGGTAACACATTCGCCAGTGTTGACCTCCACCTGCCACTGTTCTCAGCATGCATCCCATATATAGACCCTTACCACCCTGGATTGTTAGTGTAACAGGTCCCTTTTGTTATTGTTTGGGTATCTTGATTCTATTGTTGTTGAATATAGGTTAGGTATTTAGGTCTGATCACTATTTTTTATTTCCACTCATTGCTCATGAGACTGCTTTGCTCTCATACCATCCAGGTTTTTTCAATTTGTAGAAATACATAAAAATATGAGGCAGAACAAGATGATTCATGTTCCATGTTCTGTTAAAGAAATAGTGGGTGGGAACTTTTGTCTAGAAACTATAAATATAAATTAAAAAGAATAAAAATAGAAAAAATTAAGAAAAAGAAAAAAGGGGGACTGATATGGAAAGGTTTTTTTTGTTTTTGTTTTCGTTTTGTTTTGTTTTGTTTATACCTAGGCATCGTTAATACTGGGAAAATAGAAAGGCAATTTTATTGGCCTAAGAGATACATGGTGTCTCCATCATTGAAGCATACACTCATGAGACCAACTACAGACTTTGGACATGTATATTGTCAAACCCCAAAGTCTTACTTTATGGTGCCAGGAAATGTTGTGCCCAGCCATGGTTCTCAAAGTCAATCTTCTGTAATTAGAGATAATGGTTTTTGCACAGATTCTAGAATGAAGCCTAGGATAGAATCTTTCTTTATTGTCCCAGGAAAATTTCTGCTCAGTGGTGGTGGTTGTAGTCAGTCTTCTGTAATTAGTAATCTTGGTTTTTGCACAGAATATAAGGTGGAGGGTCTTCTGCATTCATCTCACCATTAGGTTATGAGGTAAAACAACCTGCCCTTAAAGCATATAGTTTTTGTTTTCTAATTGTCAGGATGTCATATGAAGTTGGCTCAAGTTGGTGCCAGAGCGGTATTAGGAACTCCCTGTGGGAGTTTGATTCCTAATACTGTTGCAGGGAACTGTGCCAATTCTAAGGTTGGAATCCAGGGTTAGAGGTCGATGTCCAATCACAAGAAGTCTAAGTCGAATCCAATGACAAATGTTCAGGGTGGAAGGCTCCTTGCTATTATAACATTTTGGAGTTCTTTTCCCTATTAGATAAGAACTTGTTTCTATACATAAGGAAGCACTCCATGAGACCACGGCTTTGATATAGAATCTGTGCATAAACCAAGATCTCTAATTATAAAAATCTGACTGACAACTGTGATTGAGGATTACTTTTGAGAGACCATGAAGAAAGACTTAGGGATAAGACAACTTAGTACACCCAAGCCTTTTTAGTTGGTCTTATGGCTGAATGCTTCATGTTTAGAGTCTTTCTGTTTTTAGGTCAAAGATTTTCCTTTCTATTTTCCCCATCTTTTGCTGTGTATATGAAAAAAATGCCACCCTTTTTCTTTTTTTTTAATTTTTTATCTTTTAAATAGGGACATCTGCAATTTTCACAGAACCCTGGGACACTGATTATTTTGTTTTATCTCATATTTCTGCATTTTTTAACAGAATTAAGAAGGAAAATAAGGATGAGAAACAGGGGCCAACTGGTTTCAGGATCATGGATAAAAAATTGAAGAGAACTAAAAATCCAAGCAAAGTCAACAACAATACAATCAAGAAACCTAAATTTTAACAATATAAACTTAAAATAGGCCTATTAATTTGGCAGTCCAGGGGTCAAAGTGTGGTGATATATGATGCACTCTGGGAACGTTGGTGGAAGTAGGTCAACATGGTGGTGGGAATGACCCTGATTTACTGTGTATCTAATTTTCAAATATGAAGAACTTTGATGATTACAATAGTTTTTAAGTAACTTTTAAATTATGTTGTGAAGTCTACATTGACTATATTAATCAAAACTCTTAGTCATGTGGAATTGCCAAACTTAAATAGGAATGGATAGGAAAGGAAAGAAAGAAAAAAGAAAGGAAGGAAGGAAGGAAGGAGGGAAGGAAGGAAGGAGGAAGGAAGGAAAGAAGGAAGGAGGAAGGAAGGGAGGAAGGAAAGAAGGAAGGAAGGAAGGAAAGATAAGGAAGGAAAGAAAGATAAGGAAGGAAGGAAAGAAAGATAAAGAAGGAAGGAAGGAAGGAAAAAGAAAGAAAGACAAAAGAAAAAGAAAGAAAGAAAGAGACAAAGAGAAGAAGAGGAAGAGAAAGGAAGGATAAAGATAAATGTTAAGAATATATTGGTTTTTAGTATTCAATCTAAATTCTTAGAATAAAATTAAAAGTGTCTTACTTTTTAAAAGTTACTTGTTTATCAAAGATTTGAAGCAGTATCTTCTTAGGTAAAATGACTAGCACTTATTTTAGCTTAAATCTTATTATTTGGTAATATCAGGAAGTCAGTATCACCACCTTTCCAATAATTACAGCAACAATTTTATATATCCACTAGACAAATTTTGCATTTGCTGTTTTATTTGTTTTGTTTGTTTAAAAAAAGGCACCCTAGAGGTCAGAGATATTACAGCATGTAAGGTCCTTTAATGTCCTTGAGTATCACCAGACATGATTTTGGACATAGAATCAAGTATTCATAGTCTATGAGTATCAGAGGATGAGGCCCCAAACAAATATAAAAATGTTTCTTTTTTTTTTTTTTTTTTGGTTTTTGGGTCACACCTGGCAGTGCTCAGGGGTTACTCCTGACTCCATGCTCAGAAATTGCTTCTGGCAGGCACGGGAGAACCATATGGGGCACCGGGATTCGAACCGATGACCTTTTGCATGAAAGGCAAGCGCCTTACCTCTATGGCATCTAAGAACTCAGTAAATAAGGACCAGAGAGATAGCACAGATGTAGGGCATTTGCCTTGCAAACAGCTCATCCAGGATGGATGGTGGTTCGAATCCTGTCACACCATATGGTTCCCCAGGGCTTGTCAGGAACGATTTCTGAGCGCAGAGACAGGAGTGACCCTGAGAACCGCCAGGGGTAAGCCCCCCAAAAAACAAGCAAACAAAAAACAAAAGCTCAATAATTAAGACCATCACAAATCCTTCTTTTTCCTGACTGCATGTAGAATAAGTAATTCTGCTAGTAAAAATCTATGGGTCCTTTGACTTCTGGGCTCTCAACAAGTTTGGACTGAATTGTTCTAGAGTAAGTTTAACTATGTTGTAGAACATTATATATTTCTAGGGCCATTTGAATATTATTAACATAATTTACAAGTCATTTGATATAGGGTCTCAGACAACCAATATACCAAGGCCAGGCAATATGATTTTATAGGCCTTATATGCCCTACATGGCATCAGTGAACTAGAAATACTGGCTTCCCTTCTACCTGTCTCTCATCTTCCAGAAGCTTTAGTCAGATATTTTTCAGTGCAGTGACAGTTCTAAGAGAAAAGAATATAGGTATGCAGAAGACAACTTTGAATCTAGACATAAAATTAGCACACCACCTACATTTCATGCACACTAATACAAAAGATCAGTTTACATAAAAAGTTTTGAATGAACATATAAGAGCCACAAAGTCACATTATAAAAGGCATAGATTTATAAAAAGTGGGCAAACAATTGATTTTTGTAATAGAACTCATCTAAGACTTTGGTCAAAGACTCATTTAATTGACCGCTTTGAATGGAATTGAAACAGAAAGTATAGGGGTAATTGCTAGAGGACATGTGAAAAGTCATTTTCATAATGACAATTAGAAAAATCTTGTCTCATTTCTGCAAATACAAATACAAGCAATACTTTATTAACGTAGTGATTTTAAATTGTAAGATTTTGATTCAGATTACTGATGCTGTAATAATTATTTCCACATATTACAGAAAACCGTAGACTCCAATTTTTACCTTGTATCATATAAATAAGCATAGCAGTTATCTTCTTCTTTTGATTATATGAGTAAAATACTTAAAAAAGAATATTTATAATCTGTCACTAAATCCATAATCTAAAACACTAAATCTTATATTTTTGTGTGATTAATTAACAATAGTAAGATTTTAAAATATTATGATGAAGAAAATATTAAATTAGTTTGGAGTTCAGAGAAATAGTACATTGTTTAAGGAATTTGCCTTTCATTCAGCTAAACCAGGTTCAATCCCTAGCACTACATATGCACTTTGAGCACTGCCAAAAGTAATCCCTGAGCACAGAGCCAGAAGTCTTGAACACAGCCAAATGGGGCTCATTCACTCCAAAGAAATGAAAATTTGCCTTTTATAATGGCAAATAAAAATCTCCATCATTTCTACTACTATATGTGCCTTACTAAATTTAGTTTCTTATATCACATTAGAGCCCTAGGGGAAAATATTCTTCCATAAAAAATTTTTGGTATATTTCAGCTTAAGAAAACAAAAGCTATAAATATAAGCCTGTGGCAAGGGCATAAACCTGTGTCAGCATGGTTCCAGGATAGTACTGGAATCTATCATCAATTATTAAACAAGGTCAATATTTGTGGCACAGAAAAACATTTTAGTATATATTATTTATGCAAGGGTTGTAATAGGCACTCCATCTTTGAATAGGGAGCTTTTACTGTGGAATTCTGTTAGCAAGAAAATTTTGCTCAGGAAATAGGATAACTTTTTTCCTGGAAAACATATTTCTTCCTCTCTCTTTCTTATCACTTTCTTTCTCTGTTTTTCTTTTTCTTTCATTCTCTTTTTCCATCTTTTTTCCTAAGCAAAAATAATCTCTAATATGTAGCTAATTATTGATTCTTCATCCCTGTTTGATATTGGATACTGTAGGTAAGACAGAGGATATTTCTGATCCTTAGTAATCCAATAATGTTGGCAAATTATCATTAGCAAGTTCTGTAACATCGGGCGACAGATGTTTCATAGAGAATTTTAAATGAGAAATAATAGGTGTAACCTAAAAATTAATTCTGGTTATAAGGTATATAGTATTTTTATAATGATATTAAAGATGCCTTTGTGGGTTTGGAGATGTGTAGGTCTGAGAGTTGCATTCTCAAGTATACAAGTCAGAGAAAAAAATGCAATATTGAAGTTCCCATGCTATCGTTGCATTTGGAGAGGGTGAAAACTCATTAAAGAAACTGTTCTTGCTTGGAGCAAGGACACACACACACACACACACACACACTTTTGATACTATCAAGTTTGAAATGCACTACAAGATAAAAATTAATAGCTTTGAATAGCATAAAAAACACATGCATTGGTATAAAGTTTTTTTTTAATATTTTACCATAGTAAAGTCAATTACCATCACTGGATAGTAACAATCAGTTCATGTCTAGGCTCAGGCAGAAAACCCAAACTCCATTCCATGCCATGTCTCATGAACCCAACTAATGCACTAGCCCCATGCTTTGGAACTTATTGTGATCCCTCATCCCTACCATCCACGACTCTTCTTGGCATCTTCCTATATCTTTAGCTTTAAAAATCTAATTTTGAATGTACTAGGAAAATTTTTCTAGTTTTCTAAAAACAAAGAGATGTTCCTCATCTACTTATCTTCTGCCTCTATACCAATAGGTGAGTGATTCTTAGAATAGACACCACCTTTACTAATCTCCTCCACTTTGCTAAGCTCCTCCACTGAGGCTTTTTGTTTTTCTGCCCAGAAAGAGAATGACAATAATAACCTGTAGGCAATCGCCAAAATTTCTCTAGTAAAAATCTATCTTATAGTAATTATCACCCTGTATCACCTTTCCTTCCCCATCTAGTTCTCATATTTAATAATAGCTGTCAGGATTAAGCAATTACAAATTTCCTGCACTAAGCCTTTAGCATACACTATATTTATCAATCCTTATAGAAACCTTATGAGGTAGGTATCATTATCATCTACTCTACATACTTGATTAAGTGGAGGTTAAAAACTGTACCCCAGGTCACTTATCAGATGACTGCTGGGAACAAGGAAGCAAATGAAGATGTGTGGAGACTCATTCTTGGAAAATAATGCACATTTTTCTAAATGTATTCCAACCAAGTATTTATAATAAAATGTCTCTTTCCCTGAATTAAGAAACTTATTTTACACTATAAGAAATTCTCAATAAATACTGTTTGTTAAAAGATAAGTTAAATTTGTGTTATAAATTTTATGTATTTTGATAGGTTTGTTTTAATCTATTCAATGCATGTGCTAATATACAAATAGACCAGATGCAACTGTTTTAAGTTACATAGAGTGTAACTTAAATATAAATGGAAATGTATATAAAATGGATATAAATATAAATGAAAATTATAAGTTTTCCATTTCCTACTGGTTGATAGCTCTGTAAGGGTATGAGAATTCCTCATTACTGAGTTACCACTGTTCCTAGTAGCTGGTCAGCTCATAATAAGTACACATTGAAATTTATTATTGTAATTTTAGTTTAGATACATCTATATTTATCAAGGAATATATATTTATATATAATACATAATATATTTAATTATATATAAGTCTACAAAGATACAAGGTATCAAGTGGCTTCAATTTCTCTTCTTCCAAATATTTGTACCAACATATTTTCTGCATGGGCTAATCAATCTTCTGGTATAAATTCTTAGTGTTAATGTAAATTCATCAGTAAATAAAATAAAGATAACAAGATATAAAGAGCTACAAAATACTCCAGCAAAATGAGTCAATTGGAAATATATATCTCAGTTTTTGCTAAATCAAATTGTTGATAGGTAGTAAGGGAAATAAAAACATGAAACAGTTCTTTTATTTTTGGCCCAAACTGTGATTTACAGTAGCAAATGTTATCAATTAAACATGCAGAGCCTAGCACCAATGAGGTAAGGTCATGATTTGATTGTCAATGTATAAAATCTGTGATGAGTTAGTATAGAGGAATAAAAAAGTATGCAGGACTTTATTTGGAGGTGGCATATCCAGTGATGTTCAGGGGTCACTCCTGATTCTGTGCTCATGGATTGGACCTAGTGGTGGTGTTTGGGGACCATATGGATGTCAAGAAATGAATCCAGGTCAACAGCTTGCGAGTCAAGCACCTTAATTAATGTATATCATTCCAATCCCAGAATACACGATTTTCAATCAGATGGGATGTTAGTTCTTAATGTGAATAGATTATTCACAATTCATTTAAAATTAAGTGATAACTATGGGTTCCTGCATCAGTCCTGATTCTGTGCCTCCCACATCCATTTCAGGTCTGTGCCTGGGTGGAGACAAGGACCCTCTAGTCCCTGCAATCAAGCACAACAGGTGTGCCTGCAGTACTTTTCTTCAGCCTCCTTCCAGGTTCCTTCAACAGTCCTGGTTCCCCGACTCCAGCAGCCATATAAGATCAGTGTCTGGGCAGAGACAGGGATCATCTGGTTCTTCCTGTTAACCCTTCTTTTCCCCAACCAAAATATCTGAACACAATGCCACAGAGATCAAGATTGATTATAAAAAGATGTAGAACAAATCTAACACCTGGTGATAAAAAAGCATGCTGCTCAACAACAGTTATATTAAGAGAAAAAAAATCAAGAAATAAAGAGATTCCTTGAGATGAATGATAATAAAGAAAAAATTGCCAAAATTGATAGGACATAGTAAAAGCAGTAATTAAGAGGAAACTCATAGCAATACAGGCCTACATTAGGAAAGAAATAAAAGACAAAATCAACAACGTACACTGACACCTTAAATATCTGGAAAACCAACAGCAAAGGAAGCTAAACACCAGTAGAAGAAAGGAAAAAAATAGAAGACAGAGCATAAATCAACAAAATAGAAGCAAAGCAAACAATACAAAAAATACAAAACACAAAAAAATTGATGAAACCAGTAGCTGGTTTATAAAAAAATAACAAGATAGACAAAGCACTGGCAAAACTCTCAAGGAAAAAAGAAAATAAAATTACTCAAATAAATTAGAACAGAAACGAAAGGTGAGAGAATACAACAGAATTCTAAGAAATCCAAGACAGCATGGGAGCTTATTATGAATATCTGTACTCATTAAATTGAGAAAGCCTAGAAGAAATGGACAGATTTCTGGAAAAATATAATCTCTTAAGACTGAATGAGGAGAAAGTAGAAAGCCTAAACAGGCCCATCATAAATAAGGAAATTGAAACAATAATTAAGAAGCATCCCAAGAATAAAAGCACAGGACCAGCTAACATTCAGAGAGAATGTGCTATCATTGATCCTAAAACTCATTCAAAACATAAAAATGATGAGAATCCTCCTGAATTCTTTCTATGAAACCAATAGCATGCTCATTCCCAAAGCTGACAAATATAACATCAAGAATGATAGCTATATATCTACGAAACATCCAAGGTTTTTTACAGCAACATCTGGAAGCAATCCTCTACCAGGGAAGACACTACCAAGGCTCTGACATCGACCTCCTCAAAAGAGACTTCCGTTAACACTGAGATGAATTGACAACAACAATGACCTGCTCTACAGGACAAGATCCTCTCTACTGTACCTGAAGCGTGAGGTGAAACGAGAGGATGCCCTGCACCATCCTGAGTACTATATGAGATATGCAGATTCCAGGATCTTTAGTACAGAAGCATGATACCAACAACAGAGACTATGTGAGGAATGGAGGTGTATTGCCACTACAAGAGACTTGGATTGGACAAACTCTTTTGTCTGGAGCCCAGAGGTGGTCTTGTGCCAGGAA